>PISX010000783.1:135809-239856 GCA_004024625.1 Mellivora capensis | reverse complement strand
GAAGGGAAAGGAATGAAATAGAGATTAAAAAGATAATAGAAAGGATCAATGAAACTAAGAGCTGGTTCTTTTGAAAAGATAAGAAGACAAACCTTTAACTAGACTCATCAAGAAAAAAGAGAAAAGACTAAAAAATTATAAATGGAGAGGCATTACAACTGATACCATAAAAATACAGAGGATCATACAGGCAAAATGGGTGAAGGAGAGTGGGAGACAGAGGCTTCCAGTTATGAAATGGATAAGTCATGAGGGTAAATGGTACAACAAAGGCAATATATCAATGTAATAGCACTGTGAGAGATCATAGCTACATTTGCGGTGAGAATAGCATAATATAGACTTGTTGGATCATTATGTTGTACACCTAAAACCAATGCAACACTGTGTATTAACTACAGTTCAATTAAAAAAAAAATACATGGAAGGATGCCTGGGTGGCTCAGTCAGTTAAGCATCTAACTCTTGATTTCGGCTCAGGTTATGATTTCAGGGTCATGAGACTGGGCCCTGCTCTGTGCTCCACACTTAGTCCGGAGTCTGCTTGAGATTCTCTCTCTCTCTCTCTCTCTTCCTCTGCTCCTCCCCCCTACTTGTGCTCTTTCTAAAAACAATCAATCTGTGAACCCCCACCCCAACACATACATGGAAAAAAAGAGGCTCATAAGAAACTACTATGAGCAATTACATGCCAACACAAATGAGAAAACCTATAAGAAATTGATAAACTCATAGAAATATATAATCTATGAAGACTGAATCACAAACTAAGAGAAAATCTGGGGGTGCCTAAGTGGCTCAGTGGGTTAAAGCATCTGCCTTCAGCTCAGGTCATGATCCCAGAGTTCTGGGATAGAGCCCTGCATTGGGCTCTCTGCTCAGTGGGGAGCCTGCTTCCTCTCTCTCTCTCTGCCTGCCTCTCTGCCTACTTGTGATCTCTGTGTCAAATAAACGAATAAAATCTTAAAAAAAAAAAAAACAAAGAGAGAGAGAGAGAGAGAGAAAATCTGAACAAATTATCTGTAAGGACATTGAAGCAGTAACCAAAAGCCTGCCAACAAACAAAAATCCAGGACCCCGTGACTTCACTGGTAAATCCTGCCAGACTGTACTTCTCAAACTCTTTAAAATAAACTGAGGAAACACTTCCAAACACATTTTATGAAGGCAGCATTATCCCAATACCAAAACGAGACAAGGACACCACAATGAAAAGAAAATCGTACATCAATATCTCTTATGAGCACAGATGCAAAAGACCTCAACAAAATATTAGCAAACCAAATGCAAAAGTACATTAAAAGGATCATATAGCATGATCATGTGGGATTTATTCCTGGGATGCAGGATGGTTCAACACCAAAAATTAATGTGATATAGCATATTAACAAAATCAACTATTAAAATCATATGATCATCTCAATAGATGCAAACAATGCATGTGACAAAATTTCATATACTTTCATGATAAAAACTCTCAACAAAGTGGGTAGAGAGGGAACCTCAACATAATAAAGGCTGTTTACGACAAGCCCACAGCTAACATCTTGCTTCCTAGGTAAACAGAACACAACAAAGAGCCCAGAAATAAATCCACACATATATAGATTGATTTTTGACAAAGGAGCCAAGAATATACAACAGAAAGTAATTTCCTCAATACATGATGCTAGGAAAACTGGACAGCCACAGGCAAAAGAATGACACTAGATGACTATCTTACACCCTTCACAAGAGTCAGCTCAAAATGGATTAAAGACTTTAACATAAGAACTGACACCATAAAACCAGATGAAAATATAAGGGGTAAACTCCTTGTCATAGGTCTCATGATTTTTTTTTTTTAAATCTGACACCAAAAGCAAAAGTAACAAAAGCAAAAACAAAAAACTGGGACTATATCAAACAGAAAAGGTTCTGCACAGCAAAGAAAATCATTAATAACATGAAATGGCAACCTACAGAATGGGAGAAAATATTTATAAATCATGTACCTGATAAGAGGATAGTATCCAAGATATATATATATATATATGTATGTATGTGTATGTGTATGTATGTATGTATGTGTGTGTGTGCGCATATATATATATATCTTCCAACACAATAGAAAAAAGATGACGTTCATATGGCCCATAGATATACAAAAAGTGCCCAATATGACTACTCATCAGGGAAATGCAAATCAAAACTACAGTGAGACAGCACATGACATCTGTTTTACATCTATAAAAGAGATGAATGGCTGGCAATGATGCAGAGAAAAGATCCCTTATGCACTACTGGTGGGACTATAAAGTGGTACAGACACTATGGAAAGCACAGTGGAGGTTCAAGAACTTAAAAATAGAACTGCCATATGACCCAGCAATTCCACTTCTGGATATTTACCCAAAGAAATAAAAACACTAACTTGAAAAGACATCTGCACCCCCATGCTCATTAGAGCAGTATTTATAATAGCTAATATGGAAACAACTGAAGTGTCCAGTAAAAGATAAATGGATCAAGAAAATGTGATTACTGTGGTCAAGAAAACTACACACACACATACACACAGAGGAATATTATTTGGCCTTACAAAAGAAGACAATCTTGCCATTTGTGATAACATGGATGAACCTGGAGGGCATTACGCTAAGTGAAGTAAGCCAGACAGAAAGACAAATAACTCCATAGTATCACTGATATGTGGAAAACAAAACAACAAAAACAAAATAAAAATATGAAAAAGGGCAAACTCAGAAACACAGTAGGGAGGTGGTTGCCAGGGGCTGTGGGTAGGCAGTATCGGGAAAGATTGGTAAAACAGTACAATCTTACAGTTATAAGATGAATAAGATCTGAAGGTCTAATATATAACATAGCAACTGTAGTTGATTAACCCTGTTTTGCATAAACAAAATTTGGTAAGAGTATAGAATTTAAATGTTCTCACGGGAAAAAAAGTACTGAGGTGACTCATGTGTTAATTAACTCAAGGGGATCCTTTCACAATGTATACCATATCCAATCACTTTGACGTATACTTTCAATACCTTGCAATTTTGTCAGCTACTCCTCAAAGAAAATCTCTTCTCTAGCAAACTTACAGTACAGAATATGCATTAGAAATTACTTTTTTTCAGCAGATCTTTGAATCTTATTTAGCGTCTACTAGGTGCCAGACACTGTTTTAGGCACTGGGTTCAAAGACCTGGCAGGGCCAACCTGGAATGCCCTGCTCTCATCCCTCAACTCTTGTACATCCTACCCGTATTTAATGGCCCAGCCCAAGTCTCTCCCCTTCAACCATTCTACGGCTCATTGATTTGCTTCCTCCAGCTCCCAGAGGACCAGACCCTAGATCTCACCATTTAGCCTTGATCACATGGGAGACTTCCTGCTGCTGTGTCCGCTCGTCTTGCTAACTCTGCAGTAATACAGTTCCTGGGGGGAGGAGAGGGCCTTAGACGCCACACCCTGCCGGAGCCCCTACCCAACACACTGCTCTGCAGTCCCCGTGCCCACCGACCTCATGCCTATTCAGGCATTTATCACAATGCGCTAGACTTTCCTGACTCTTTCACTGGGATACAAGCTCCTTGAAGTCAAACCCTCTTTTTAATGATGCACAACAGTTCACATGGCAAAACGCGAGAAAAGAGAGGTTACAAAGCAACATATTCACCAGTAGGTTTTATAGACCTAGAAACAAATGCCAGAGGGTCACGGCACCAACTAGTCAATAGCTGTTACCTAGAGGAGTGGACAGTACAGGGGATCTGAATTACTTCTTTACGCTTTTCTGTGTTCTCTAAGTTTCCTACAATGGACACGCATTGCTCTTTTAATCAGTAGTCAAGCAGGAGATTTATTTCAAAGTCTGATACTTTCAGCCTGGCAAAAGGAAGCGAACAAGCTTGCACCGCGTCAACTGGGACCACCTTACAACACACACGCTGACCCGCTAGTCATACAATGCACAAGAGAGAAAACGAGGTCTAAGTGGCAGAAGGGAAAAAGAGCAACAAAATCTGCTCAGGTTAGTCCAGTCCTAAGTGGCGACACTAAAGTGGTTTGAAGAGTGAGTCCTGAAAAGAAAGCAGCACGGTGGCTGCCGGGGACTGGGGAGCTACAGGTGACACTGGGTATTAAGTGTCCCTTCTGGAAAGGCTGGCTGGTAGGTGGGGACGGCTGCACAACAGAGTGAAGGCACGAACTCCACTGAACGGCATGCTCAGAAATGGTTAAGATGGTACATTTTATGAATGGGCTCTGAGATCAAAGGCCCCTGGCTACCTCATGCTTGTGTCACCCTGAGTAAGTCCCTCACCTCTCCCCAAATGGGCATTTCATTGTGTGCCTCACAGGGCTTGTAAACGTTAATTCATATATGACACTTAGAAGAGCAGCAGGCATACAGTAAGCGAGCAATAAACGTTAGCTATTATCATTAAGAACACATGTGAGGATGTCAGGTCCTCCAAGATGCACAGAGGCAAGGGGGCCTCAAAGAGTAGGATACTTCACCCTGTCACCTGGGACACTGCGCTGTAGAAAAGCTACTCAGAAGGCAGTATGGCTTCCAAGTTCTGTTTTGTTTTGTTTTTTTTTTTAAAGATTTTATTTATTTTAGAAAGAAATAGTGCAAGTGAGCAGGGGCGAAGGACAGAAGGAAAGGGAGAGACTCTTAAGCTGACTCCATGACCAGAGCAGAGTCCCACACAGGGCTCGATCTCACGACCCTGAGATCACGACCTGAGCGGAAATCAAGAGTCAGAGGCTTAACCGACTGAGCCACCAAGGTGTATCCCGTCTTCTGAGTTCTGGCTTTCGAAAGGGAGGGAGTGAAGGAGACGACACCTCCTGGAGCCCCAGCCAGGACGGATGGCTGCAGTCCCGTGGGAAGGCTCAGCTGGCTGGCTGCTCCATCCAGTCACCAAGAAGATGGGGTTCACCATGGGGACGACTCGAGCTCTCTCCTTCGACGAGTGTGTGGCCCACACCATGCTGCTCGTGTTCTCTATGTTTCACTCTATCATGTACAACAGCAGGGTGAGACTTCATTACAGGAAGGAAGAACTTTATCACTAAGCTGGATTCTGCATTTTTTTTTTAACTCCAAACAGTGCTAAAAGGACAAAATACTCCCTGAAGCAGATGTGTTCGAGGCAACAGCATGTTTGCCTATGCTGAGTTACAGCAGATCGGATGAGAATACTGGCCTAGGGGCTTAATCTTTCATCTCAAAAGCAACACTAGGTGCGCTGCATCTCTTCACGTATATCCTCCCAGGGAAAATACCCAGGCAAGGAAGGGACGTGCAAGGGCCTGCTGGCCGGGCTTCACAGGAGTTAGCGAGCCAGTGAGAGAGGGCGCACTACAGACCGGAGACCAAGGCACCAGGGACATGGTTTATCATCAATTCAATGAGTGGATTATTTTTAATCATTTGAAAAGCTCCTAAAAATCTTAAATAAGCTTCTTTAAATCCAGTGTTGCAATCCAGAATGACTTAAGCACCTTCTTCCTACTTCTTTTAATAACTCAGAATATATGCATTTAAGGAACCAAAAAGGGCCAACAAAAAGGGCCCAACTAACAGAGGAGGAGTACGAAGGAAAGAAAAAGACCCCGGAGAACATATACACATAAATCCAGTCCAAGATAACACCCTCACCCCCTCAGAAGAGTATAAAAAGCTATTTTAAAATATAGCAATGGACTTATAACTTTATTGGTTCTATTAGTCAAATTATCTTAAAGTAACCTTACAATAATTTTAATTGGTGAAATCTATAGTTCCCTAGATATGTAATGAAAAACTCAAGTGACGCAAACTATATTTTGTTCTGTCTTGAAATTATTACTTCCCATATAATAGTCTGGTATTGGACTCTCTCGAAACTGTATACAACTAATTAGTACTGTGTAGATTCCAACAATAGGAAAAGAAACAACACACAATATGAGGGTCAAGTTTCAGGAAGAAATATTAGCTGGACTACTTTTATCACTGGGAGCATCAGTCAGCTGGAAAAATTAAATATTTATGCCAGGCAGTTCCACCCTGTGACCCAGCTAAAAACAAAGTTTAAATTTATCCATGCAAATTAATAGCAACCAATGATGAAACTGAAGAAACTCTTAATTGCAATTTCTCATCAGCTGACAAACTGAGAATTAAAAAAAAAAGAGGGAGAGAGAAGGAGGCTTCATCACTTAAGCACTACTTAAGCAACTGAAGGCAAGGCCAAGTTTGATCCCAACTAAAATGGAAAACATTTTATGTACGTAAAGTCTAACACTGTAACAACCAAATGTGCAAATATTTAAGACCTGGGTTACCCAGAGAAACTTAATTTAGGTCTTAGGCTAAATCTGTCTGCTCATTTGCCCAAGCTTGCAGGCAGAGTACTCACCCAGAAGTGTGACCCGAGCACTAAGTGGGTTTCTAGACTCTTCAGTGATGGTCAAGTGCTAGCTGCAGTCCTGACTCTGTTCCTTGGATATGCCTTCTGCAAGATGAAGCTGGCACTGGATCTCTCCTTCACAACACCCCCTACACACACACACACACACACACACACCCCTCTACCTCCCATAGCTACCAAGGGTGTAAAAATTCATCCCTCTTACAGGTAAGGGCTTTGGAGGGTCAAAGGTCTCTTTCACATCTGCTGCTGCTCGGTCCCCTCCCTCCATAAGATGTCTACCATCTACTAGGTTATCTTGCACGAGAGGTTCTTGCTGTCTGAATACCACCGATTAGCCCAAAGCAGTCACACGAAGAACTCACAAGAGTTCCCTTGGAACTATCTGGATGAGTGGTCTGGAAAAAGCCTGCTGCCCTCATGCCTTCCGCTGCTGCTTACAGCACTGTTCCTCAACTCTCACAGACCAGGCGAAGGGGAACGCAACAGGGGAACGAGTAGAAGATAACACAGCCAGAAATGAAGGAACTATGGGGCAGGAAACAGGTGTGTCTTTGTGTATGAACTGAACCACACTCTGAACCTTGGTGCAAACCAATGGTAAAAACAAAGAAAAAGACCAGAAAAGCTATGAGGAGAAAGACAAACAGAAAGATATTCCTCTCCCATTCTTCCTGTTTAGTAGCTGAGTCTTTGCAGACTTGGATGGACAGCCACTATGCAGGAACGTGGAAGGAGGACAGACGCACTGGCTGAAGCTGGAACTGGATCTCAGTCTTCATGCTGTATTCCCTAGAGGTGAAGTCACAGAGACTGTCCCTTAGCCACATGGGCCACATGCTCAAAGGAAGCCCATTTCCAGGTGCCCAGCCTCCACAGGCACTCTTACCGGTGGCAGGCCCAAGCGGACGCCTGCACTGGATGTCATGCTGTTTCTCTTTTCCCACTTCCCCTTTTCCAACTACACTTCTGCGATGAGGGGTGAGGGAGGCCACCTCCCACCACCCTGAATCATAGTATAGGATTCTTGCCCTGAAATGTAAAACTCTGCAGGGCGCCAAACGAAGGGAGGGTTAGAAGTACAGTACTGGGATCAGGGAAGCCACTTTTAACTGAGGCCCCATTAGTCTGAATTTGGGCTCCATGACTTTTTTCTGTTTCAGTTAAGGCAAAGACCTGACATCAGAAATGGGGCCTTCTAGCCATTTCTCCCATATTGGGGTATTCTGACTTCAGATCATTGCAAAATGAGGTGGTAAAGATGCTAGGTTTTCTTTAACTGCTTTGCCGTTTCTGATCCCTGTCTCTCAAGGCAGTGTTAACAATGCACCAGTTGCGGCAACGCTCCAGACTGTATCTAGGTCTGTACTGATCTTAGATTTAGAATTCAAGAGCAGGACAGCTGTCACAGTGATATATAATAACATATTTATCTGACCCCCCAAATACATCACACTCCTGACAGCTGACCTGGGCTGTGTCCGAGCATGGTCTGGGTCCGCGGCCGTGTGGCAGGCCCCCGCATCAAGCAAACGAGCTGAATCTGTGGCTTTGAGGGAAACATTTTACAGCTCATGCTAAGATGAAAGTTATTATATTGACACAGGTGTTTCAGCGAAAAATATTTCCATTTTCTCAGCCCCTTCACACTGTTACAAAGTGTATATGAGTGAGAGGAAAGAGCTACGTGAAGCAAGAATTAAGTGCCCTGGGAAAGCTGCTCTGGCTACATTTCCCAAAGACCAAGACACCTAGGATGTCAGTGGAGGCTAACAAGATGTTTCACAAGTTAAAGTTTTCCAAATTTTTTGTTTGTAGTGACCCTGAAGACGTCCTAATTGAGTTGTCAACTTACGGATCATAAAAAAATATTTTTGATAATACATTGCTATCTGAATTTTGGTACACAGTTGGGAAAGGGTCAAAGAACTGAAAGATATTGCTAGATGTTAAAACAAAAACAAAAACAAAAAAACCCCACCAAACTCCTACTCCCATCTATTAATATGAGCAAGGTTTCTTAATCCTTAAATCTATTAAAAAATAATAATCATTACTGAAAATCCTGTCACAATCTAATAGGGGACATTCTCTGATATCTAAACCCAACTGAAAAAATTTCATTTTATGAGTAACATTTTACCTACTATATTAATACTTTCATAAAATTTGGCAATGCTTGTTATTTTGATCACTCATATATTAATACTTGGAAGAATAACTTGATGCAGAGAAACTTTCATTATTAATATGGGATATATGCTATCAAATTTTTATTTTTGTATATACTTTTGTCATAGCAAAGTACGATAGAGTAATCAATAAAAGACCTTCAAAGATTAAAAAAAAAGCTAAGGATAATATTCCATAAGAAATATGGAATGGAAATATGAATTAAAGAGGCAAATGGAACTATAATATAAACTTTTCAACTCTTAAGGAATAGCTTGCTCTTGTATTCAAGCCTCTATGGTATTTGATTCCACTGGATAATATTTAAAAGAGTGATGTAACATTTTAAAAGGTCAGTTTTTATTAATACATCAGGACTTTTTCATCTCTGATAATAATCCAAATATTAAAATTGTAGGACTCCAGGACATTTAACAAACACAGGGTTAGCACCCACAAAGCCATGAGCACAGATCCCTACTCCACTTTTGTGCCTATATACCCCACTTGCTTCACCCTGGTGCCGGCCCTGGTTCCAAAAGTCACTAAGTGTGAACACTGTGACCTAACCTCTGGGTGAGTCCCACTGAGGAACCCTAAAGGGAGGGGAGAGAAGAGGAGGAAGAAAACAAGGGAAGCACAAGACAATAGGATTATGAGATTAGAGCCCTCCAGCAAAAGGACAATGGGAATAAGGAAGTAAGGCTTCAGACTAACCAGTATCAGAACTGATTCTGAGCTGGGAACCGAGTATCAGTTATGTAAAGTATTCATTTCATGTAGTATAATCCAGCAGTTGGTAACATAATCCTGTCCAAAACAGACTGGAAGAATAAGGAAGGATGTCAATTAGTTTGGAAATCTAAGTCTCTTATGTTCTTTTCAGAAAGAAGCAAAGCAGACTGTGTGTGTCTCTGGAAGTGGAGGATGGGATCAAAGCGAGCTGGGCTGGGGAAGGGGCTACAGGGCATGGCGGTCCAGGATGGCAAAGGTCTGGAGAAGATACTCTGACCTTCCTGATGAAGACAAATTATACCTAGACAATACCTAACAGATAAGCATCTCTCACGAGTTCATAAAAGCCAGGTATTTTTGGTTTTTGTTTTAAAGTTTTTAATTTTTACATAATCTCTACACCCAAAGTGGGGCCTGAACTCACAACCCAAGATCAAAAGTTGCACGCTCCACCGACTGAGCCAGCCAGGTGCCCCAAGACCATGTCCTGTGAATAACGACACTATACCACCATAAGGGGCATTCTTTTTTTAAAAGTTGGGACTGGACCCCAGTTCAGCGTAGAACTGTGGATGCTCACACTCGCTACTCTCATCTGGTATGCTCCTCAACTTACAGAGACATCATGAAACGCTCTGGTTTGACACCAAGTATCCTCTGCTACTTTTAAGACTTATTGTTATACAACTGAGAAACTGGGACTGTGAAGTTTTGGGGAAGAGCTGGCTGAAAGAAATGTGCATGATTTTTGTAACTGAGATTTTACCCACAGAGTAAAGAACTCAAGCGAATGGATTAAGTGTAACAGAATCACAGAAATGCAATGCAGGATTAAAAAAAAAAAAAGTCTTCATTTTGACTTCAGTCCAATAAAAGCTACAGGTATTACATTTTTTTTAAGTTTTGGACTATTTTCTTTTGGAAGATAGAAGGAGACTGATGTTGGAGGAGTCAATATGAAAAATTACTTTTAAAAATTTAGTCTAGGGGCGCCTGGGTGGCTCAGTGGGTTAAAGCTTCTGCCTTCAGCTCAGGTCATGATCTCAGGATCCTGGGATGGAGCCCCGCATTGGGATCTCTGCTCAGTGGGGAGCCTGCTTCCTCCCCTCTCTCTGCCTGCCTCTATGCCTACTTGTGATCTCTGTCAAATAAATAAATAACCTTAAAAAAAAAACTTAGTCTAGCAATGATATTTGCATTTCTCTTTCAAGATGTGTACACAGTACTTTCAATCTATTGTTGGCCAACAATTACACCTTTTGATTGTTTCTGCTGCCTGTGAGAGGGGGATCCTATGACAGTACCCAAAGAACAGCACTTCCAAATGCTAATTTCCTTCCAATCCAAATTAATAAATGTTCCTCTAAGAACGGTTATCTTATAAACTCAACAGAGACTGTTCATTTACAAGTAGTTCTACACCTAAAAATAAAAAAGTAAAACCATTCTTCCAGAGAAATAGAGTATCTTTCAAAGTGTGACAGGTAGGATCCAACAAAACATTATGACCTATCTTTTAAAAGAATGCTTATTCTCTAGCTGGACAGAATGCTTGCTTTAGATATAAACTAGACAAATGCTGGTCACTAGCCTGAACAAATTCATGACCTCAACCACTAAATCTGACACTTGAGAGACAGGAGATGGTAGCAGACAGACTGAAATAAGACAAATATAGAAAACTGTATCTTCCACGATGTCCAAAAAGACTCAACCACATCGGAAGTTTGCATACAAATTCTGTTGACCAAATAGTCTGTGACAGACGTGGCACCCATTCTACAGGGAGGGTTTCATCCATTAGAGACTGTGTAATCAATACAGTGAGCTGGAATCAGCATTAATTTAACATAATGGGAAATATGATGACTATTTTTATGATGAACATTCCTTTTGTGAACCTGGTTTTAAACACACACATATATGCCTATTTGTATACTAAATCATAATGGTAAATATGTTTACTAAGGGTTTGAGAAATAATGACTCTATAGAATACAAATATTAATTTTTTTCTGGAAAATTTCAGATCCAAAGACAGTAGCATGTGTAACATCTTACTTGAGAATATATACATTTGGTTTGTCCTGATGAATCTTAATATAATCAAAATAGGATTAGAGGAAGGTGCTCTGATTTTCAAATGGGATTAACTGCTGCTAATAATATTGAACATTATGCTAAACCAGGGACTTCCTAGATAATTTATTAAGTTATGTTATTTACCTCTCAATACACCTAGTAGGTACAAATTAGTCTCCTGACTTTACACAGGAGGAAACCCGATCAGGGGTGGTAAGGTGGCTTCCCCTGGATCTCAGACAGGAAGCAGCAAGGCTGGGATAAATCCCATTATCCGGCTGTAGAGCTTAGCTGAATTACTCTCTACATAGCAGAATCAGAAAATACTTGTTTAAAATGAATGTTTCTGGGATTAGCTCCTTGGAAGTCACATTTGGAAAGTCTCAGATGACAGGACCCCATGCAGAGAACAGGGACGTTAGAAAAATGCCCAAGCAGGCACATCACAAGTTGCAAGGATTTCAAGCACCAGAATGAAAACAAAGTGAATATACTTCTTGGTGCAGGGAAAATTCTTGGAGGACTCCCAGGATGCACATTAAATTTGCAAAATTACAAAAAGGAATGTCCAGGCAGATTCTCTAGCAGCTTAGGACTCCAGTGTTTTAAAATTTTTATCATTCTAGTTGGTCAAAGGTGCTGGAAGAATTAAGATAACTTGACTCAGAATTCTAGCCTAACCGATGTCAGGATGGTGCTGTAAACCACTGTTTTAAAGAGAATCTAAGGATTTATGGAATAGTAAATTTTGCCATCTGCTGCCCTCCCCCCAAATCAAATCGACCTGCACAGCTAAGGAGAGACACACTCCAAGTATCTAATACATCACACTTAAAATTCGAAGTACAAAACAACAAGCTCATACAAAGAAGTGTGCATGAAATTACTACCTTCTACACGTTGGCAAATCTGCTCTCTGAGAGAATTTCTGGGTAATGTTATAGGGAAATACAAATGTTGCATTACAACAGGAAAAGAGCATTTTCTTTATTTTTTTAGAGTGAAAAGTCACATTAAAATCCTACTGCAATGGCATAAAGAGTGGTTCAAATTCTGTCAGGCAGACCTTAGACTTTTTCTAATTTCTGATTCTCACAAGTTTCCATAAACTTTGTTGTATATCACATTTATGCCAACATGAAGATTCCCTTCCAAAGGATATGCAGGGAAACCTATATCTACTTAATGCTATATTATAAAATTGAGAGTTCATTTACCATTCCAATACATTTTCTCAGGATGCTCCAGATGCTGAAGTCATTCCTGGAAAACATAGGAGAAGGCAAGCTTGTTCTGAAAGAAGAAAAGAAAAATAAACGGTTAATTTTAGTGCCATTGGCACTAGGAAGGAAAAGCTATTGCCATTAATATGAACATCACAGGCACGTGGGTATAGACACTGTAAAAATGTGCTTGGTTATGGACAGATGGGGTCCGTCTGGGGTTGTAGCCCTGATCACTGCTATGTTGGTCCTTGTGAAGTGTCACAGCAGATCCACTGGCCCTGTCCTCAGTGTTATTCTGATCCTGGTGATCCCAGCTCCTCCCGCTGGGTGTCCAGCTGTGTGCACCATCTCAGGGGTCCGTGTTCCTCCGTGCGCTGGCACACTGAAGATAACTGTCGTTGGGTTCACACACCTACCCTATCTTGATACTTCATATATTATTTTACTCTAGCTGCTAAACAATGTAAACAATATGCCATCACAGGGCTTAGTTTAAGGTTTTAAAGAAATTAAGTGGAAAAAAGCAAATGAACTACAAAGCCAAAGCCAAATTTAGGTCTGGCATTATACATTAGTACTTCCCCAAAGACATTGACATTGAACAAAATTTAGCATCTACAGAAGGAGCATTTTCAAAGCCCCTGCATGGGTTTGGAGGCAACCAGAAGGATGGTGGATGTCCATGGCAAAGGGTCTGTGGCCTGGTTAGGAACCTGTCAGGGGCTCAGGCATCCTGAAGTCGGGCCTGGCTGGCCAGAACCGCCCCACTTTCACAAATCACAATGACGGCACTACCAAGGGGAGCAGTGAGAGGTGCCCAGACCAACTTTCTGAAACACTGTTAAGACAGTACATTCTTTCTGGTTATCTTACCTTATGGCAAGGGATGCTGGCTTAGCAGCTGCCATTTAAAACATACCTCTGTAACTAAAAATACTAAAGAAAATAGTAAGCAAAATAATTACCTTCTAAAGAACAATTACTCTGTAAACTAATTTGAATTGTAGAAGTTAATATAATTTTTAAATAAATAATATTTTTAAATACTTCAGGGTAAAATTCTTCTGCTAATCTCTTTCTTTTTTAGAAACACACACTGCTCATTTGGCAGATCTGTCATCGAACCAGTCTGCTGGATAAGTAGCCACAGATGGTATTTAAATCACATTCTCCACAATACAGGACTGTGAATCCCTGTGACATGAACACGGGAACTGAGGGACAGATTCCCTGCCATTATGTACCATTCACACGTGCAATGCTGTTTTACAGATGTGTATTTGGCCCCTGAATAACATGGGGTTTGAACTGCACCAGCCCACTTATATGTGGGCTTTTATACACACCACAGTACTGTAAATATATTTTCTCTTCCTTATGATTTTCTAAATAACATTTTGTTTTAGCTCACTGTATTGTAAGATATTATACATAATACGAATGACACACAAAATATGTATTAATTGATGGTTTTACGTTATCAGTAAGGCTTCCCGGCAATAGTAGGCTGTTAAGAGTTAAGTTTTTGAGAGGTCAAAAATTACACATGAGTTTTTGACTCCCTGGGAGGTATAGTGTTCAGGGGTCAACCATATTTTCTAGCCTTTGGCTATGAAAAAGTCAGCCAGAAATGGAACAGATGCTAAAATATTTGTGAAGATGGAATGAGGGCCTGTAATTCCTCCCAACCAATGGTTACGTTGAGTGTACAGGTATGTATTACTATTTGGATTAAAGGCAAGAAGAATAAGAAATATTCTGGAAGCAAGAAGATAAAAGACATCCAAGGCTTTTTTTTTAATTTTCAATTTTGAAATCATTACAGGACTGCCAGTCAAGAATCCCACCTGGGAATATTCCACATTCATTTTTATCCACATATCTCATTATGATGTTTTAGGAAACTGCAGTAGTTACTCATTCACCTGGAGGTCAGATTATCTGCAATGTTATCTATTCTAGAGCACAACCAGAAAGCAGAGGTAAAAGGGATTGTGGGAACAGGCGATCACAAAGCCCAGGTATTTTTCTTGTGTAAAACACACAGAAGCGAACTCCTACTCCTTCAGATCACCCCTGTGCAATAAGCTGATCAAAGGCAGCAAGAGAAACACTGGCCTTCAGGACAAGTACACAATGTGGAAGTTGTAGCACAGTAAAAGACCTCAGGGTTGTTGACTGTAATCTGAGTCAAGAGCACAATGAGGCTGCCAAAAAGGCAGTTGCAATCTCAGACTGCCAAAAGAACAGTAGCTAGAACATTCCTAAGGACAACTCTGCTATGATCAGACCAGAGCCAGGATTCAGCTCCATGTGCCACTTTAAAAAAAAATTTTTTTTAATTAATTTATTTATTTGTCAGAGAGAGAGGGAGAGCGAGCAAGTGAGCAGAGGCAGAGGGAGAAGCAGGCTCCCTGCCAAGCAAGGAGCCCGATGTGGGACTCGATCCCAGGACGCTGGGATCATGACCTGATAACCAACTGAGCCACCCAGGCGTCCCCATGTGCCACTTTTAAAAGGAACCTTAACACTTCCACTCAGGAAGAATTATCAGAGGCTAGGCAAAGGTATCCGGAAAACATTTCTTACAAGCAATGGATGAAGGCAATGTGCATTCCAGAAGGAACAAAAGAAACTGGAGGTCTGGGGAACAGTAGGCATGACAGAGGTCTTGGGGTTTTAGAGGAAAGCGCCAAGAGTAATAGCGGCCCCACACCCCACCCACCCAACAAGAGCCTTCCCTATGCACCTCTGACCACTTTGGTATTCTTCACAGCACTGAGCAACACATGACATATCACTGTAGGCTCCTGAGTATTAACTGCATCCCCCAAAATGTTATGCACACTCCCCAAGAACTCATGTTTCATCCACTGCTTATCCCTGTTGCCTAACACGAAGGAGGAGTTTAAGTCATTGTTGAATGAACTCCAGAATGTATAAGGCCTGTTAGCATGCATTAACTTTTTCATAAAGAACTTGGTTTTGGGTGCCTGGGTGGCTCAGTGGGTTAAGGCCTTTGCTTTCAGCTCGGGTAGTTATCCCCCAGGGTCCTGGGATTGGGCTTTCTGCTCAGCAGGGAGCCTGCATCTCCCCGCCCTCCCTGCCCTCCCTGCCCCCCCACCAACGTGTGATCTCTGTCAAATAAAAAAAATTGTCAAATAAAATCTCAAAAAAAAAGAAGAAGAACTTGGTTTAATCTCTACTACACAAATGATGAGGACTAGAACCACTGGTGGAAGTTAGAGGATGCGGATATAAAAGTCTGTCTCACAGTTACAATACAAAATGCAAAAATGATAAAGAAGAGATTCTTATTAGGTAAAGATTCCAAACAGAGGCTGAATGATCCCTATCTATCATGGCCCAAAAAGGCACTCCTGCACTGGGTGGGAAGCTGATTTAGAAGAGCTAGGCCAGGGATGTCACTAAACATCCTCTAGGGAACAAGATGGACACCCACACAAAGAATTAGCAGCTTTAAATATTAGTGGGGCCAAAGTTGAGAAACCTCCCACAGAAATTTGAAAGCTTCATATACACGTTTAAATTTTACAGGGGCTACATTAAAAAAGGAAAGAGAACAAGAAAAATTTATTTTCATAATAAATTTTATTTGGGAGTGATGTCGGCATCATGGTGCTGTGAGTCATTCCTCTTCTGTTCCCTCTGTTTTACAACTACCTGGACATACATACCCCGGAAGGGGGAAAAGCAACAACAACAACAAAAATAACGACACAGCACCTCTGCACTGCGTTGGTACCAGGATGCCCAAGAAATACCTCCATCTGTGTTCCCTAAAGTGGGTGGACCAGACCATGGAAGAGGTGGGGGAGCTGGTAGTGGTGGCCAGGGATGGCAGCGAAGGCAGCGGCTGGGCCTGCAGTGAGCCAGCACAACCTTTCTGGCAGAGGAGGTAGAGGAGGGGTAAGGCAGCGAGTGGGGGGTGGCAACAGGAGCTGGAGGGACCAGGTTCCCTGAGAAAAGACCCCAGTGGCTGGAGGGAGGGAAGGAAAGGGAAGTAGGCAAAGAGAACTGAAGGAAAGCATCTCCTTCTCTCTGCCCCAAGAGGCAAGAGGCAAAAGGCTGGCCCACAAATCTCTGGAACCCTTCCCATTTGAAGATCCCCCCACCTGGCCATGGGTACACCCAAAGCCCCAAGTGCTAAGTATATACCTCCCTCCCACTTTGCCACTCCTCTGCTTTTTCATGCTCCCAACCCTTAGCAGGAGGAAGTCAGTGCTGATAACAAAAATCAAAAAGTTGTGCTATAGCCCCATCTTCTGGAAAACTTAAAAGGAAAACGCCCCCATCTACCAACCCGTTGAACTGTTAGAATCAAAGTAAACAAAGCCTTGGCTAAATAAGAAGTGTTCGCTACTTCAAATGTGGAGGCAGGGGCACTTCTCATCAAACACCGTGAAAAATCACGGGAATAAAAAAATAATGACAGTTTTCCAGCAATGGAGCCCAAAGATATGGAATATTACAATCTAACTGGTAATTTAAAATAGCAGCTATGATGAAATTCAAAGAACTGTAAGAAAACTCCAAATGGCAATATGGTGATCACAGGAATAAAATTAACAAATATAAGAGCTTTATCAGAGAGACTGAAATTCTAAAACAGAAAAAAACAAATTCTGGAGCTGAAGAACTCAATAAATGGGATGAAAAATGCATTAGAATGTGTTGGAAATGGATCTGATCATATGGAAGAGAGGATTAGCAACCTTGAGAACAGAAATATAGAAATGATTCAGGTGGAAGAGACAGAAGAATTTAAAAAAGTGAAAATAACTTATGAGAACTATCTGACTCCATCAGAAATGCCAATAAGAGAATAATGAGTATCTTAGAAGGGAAGAGAGAGAGAAGGAAGCAGAGAGTGCATTTAAATAATAGGTGAGAACTTACCAAACCTGAGGAAGCAACTGGATATATAAGTCCACAAAGCTAACAGAACAACCTTATTGTCTCAAGGCAAAAGGACCTTCTCCAAGATACATTATATTAATATTGTCAAAAGTCAGTAATAGGGGTGCCTGGATGGCTCCATCAGTTGGGTGTCTGACTTTGGCTCAGGTCATGATCCCAAAGTCCTGGGATTGAGCCCTGCATCTGGCTCCCTGCTCCATGGAGAGCCTGCTTCTCCCTCTCCCTCTGCCTGCCAGAAAGTCTCCCTGCTTATGCGAGTCTGCGCTCACTCTCTCTCTCTTTCTCTGTCAAATCAATCTATCTTAAAAAAAAAAAAAAAAAAAAAAAAAAAAAAAAAAAAAAAGGCAATAATAAAGAGGGAAT
Organism: Mellivora capensis; assembly: GCA_004024625.1. Lineage (NCBI taxonomy): Eukaryota > Metazoa > Chordata > Mammalia > Carnivora > Mustelidae > Mellivora > Mellivora capensis. Next base: position 221,921 of record PISX010000783.1, on the reverse strand, counting down.
TTTAAAGCCACCCAGGAAAAAATATATATACAGTAACCTACAAAGGTCCCCCAGTAGGCTATTAGCAGATTTCTCAGCAGAAACTCTATAGGCCAGGAGAGATGAATGACATATTGAAAATACTGAAAGATAACAACTGCCAGCTATCTTTCAGATATGAAGGAGAAACAAAGGCTTTCCCTAACAAAAGCTAAAGGAGTTCACCACTACTAGACTTGCCTTAACAGAAGTATTGGAGGGAACTCTTCAAGCAAAGAAATGAAAAGATGAAAGTTTGCAAAATTCCATCTGATTAACCAGGCAAGTAATAATAGTATAACTCCTTTTTTTTTTTTTTAGACTACTATATTAAACTCACATTAGAGCATAAAGGAAAAGAGCATTGAAAGTAACTATGGGTACTGTAACTTGGTAACACAATCATAGCATAAAAAGAGATAATTTACCTTTACCTTTTCTATAAGTTGTACCAAAACATCTACTTCTTTCATTTGTACCATTCCTTCAAACAAAGTAATTTGGTACCCCCCCAAAAAAGAGAGAGAGAATTTGTAGCAGCAAAGGATAAAACCTTTGTGGTGAATGAAGACAGAGTGCTATCAGCAGAAAAAAGGGCTACTTTGTGAGATGTTTTATGTAAACCTCATGGTTACCATGAAGCGAAAATCTAGAGCAGAGGCACAAAACATAAAAAAGGGCGAGACTGAGCAAATCACTATGGAAAACCACCAATTTACAAAGGTAGAAACAAGAAAAAAGAAACAATAGAGAGATAAAATAACCAAAAGGCCAGGATAAAATGGCCCTAGTTAGTCCTCGCATAACAATAATCACCTTAAATATAAATGGACTGAACTCACCAATCAAAAGGCAGAGTAACAGGGTGGATTTAAAAAAAAAAACAAGAGCCAGGCACTGGGTGGCTTACTTGGTTAAGTGTCCAGCTCTTGGTTTGGCTCAGGTAATGATCTTGGGTCCTGAGATCAAGCCCCACATCAGCTCTGCACTCCAGGCTGGGTTGTGCGGGTGGGGGTGGGTCTGAGATTCTCTCCCTGCCCCTCCCTGCAACCCGTCAAGCCCCGGCTCCTGTACATGCTCTATTTTATGTTATGTATCTTTTTTTTTTTTTTAAGATTTTATTCATTTATTTGACAGACAGAGATCATAAGTAGGCAGAGAGAGAGAGAGGAGGAAGCAGGCTCCCCCGATGAGCAGAGAGCCTGATGCGGGGCTCGATCCCAGGACCCTCAATCCCAGGACCCTGGCAGAGGCTTTAACCCACTGAGCCACCCAGGCACCCCTATGTTATATATCTTTAAAATTAAAAATATATATATTATATATAAGTATATATATTTTCTATTATTTATCTCTTTATATATAAAAAAATAAATCTTAAAACACACAACACACACACACACAAGAGCCAACTATGTGCTGCTTAATAGGAGCTCTAAAGACATTCATAGGCTCAACATGAAAGAATGGATGACAATACTGCACGCCAAAAAAAGAAAAAAAAAGTTTGGTATAACCATACTCGTATCGGGCAACACAGATTTCAAGCCAAAAAGGGCACAAAGAAGATCATTATATAAATGATAAGGGGTGTGTCAATATATCAAGAAGATATTACAATCATAAATATATACAGTCTCAACAACGGAGCACTGAACATCTATTAAACAACTCATAATAGATCTTTCGGAGAGGGGGGGACACCTGGGTGGCCTAGTTGGTTAAATGTCTGCCTTTAGCTCAGGTCATGATTTCAGGGTTCTGGGACTGAGTCCTATGTCTGGCTTCCTTGCTGGGCAGGGAGTCTGCTTCTCCCCTTCCCTCTGCCCCTCTCCCTGCTTGTGCGTGCTTGCTCTCTCTCTCTCTCGCAAAAATAAATAATTAAAAAAAAATAGATCTTAAGGCAGAAACTGAAAATATAGCAACTGTAGAGGAAGTCAGTACCCAGTATTAGCAATGGATAGATTGTCCAAAGAAAGATAAAATCACATCACACCTTAGGATAGATGGAATTAATAGACATTTACAGAACCTTCTATCCAACAGCAGCAGAATACACATTCTTCACAAGTGCACCTGGAACATTCTCCAGGATAGATTACATGATAGGTCACAAATCTTAGCAAATTCAAGAAGATGGAAGTCACACCAGGTATCTTATCTGATCACAATGCATGAAATTAGTAATCAGTGAGAGGAAGTGACTAGATATAAAAATATGTGGAAACTAAACATTCTTCTAAACAACCAATGGGTCAAAAAAGAAACCAAAAGGAAATGAAAATAATCTCGAAACTAATCAGATGAAAACACAACAGATCAAGTATTGTGGGAGGCAACAAAGCAGTTCTGAGAGGAATAGCAATACATGCATTATGTTAAGAAATTAGATCTCAAATAAACAACCTAACTTTACACCTCAAGGAACTAGAAAAAGAAAAAATTAAGCCCGAAGTTAGCAGAAGGAAGGAAATAATGAGGATCAAACTATAAATAAATAAAATAGCAGAAAAACAATAGAAATGATAAATGAAACAAAGATCTGGTTCTTCTAAAATATAAACAAAATTGACAAACCTTTAGCTAGACTAAGAAAAACCCTCCAAATTAGAAGTGAAAAAAAGATATTACAACTGATACTATAAAAATACATAGAATCATAACAGACTACTATGAACAATTATATGCCTACAAATGATGTAACATAGAAGAAATGGATACATTTCTAGAACACATAGCCTATCAACACTGTGAATCAAGAATAGAAAATCTGAACAGACCAATAAGGAGGAAAGAAATTGAACAAATAATTAGAAAAACTTCCAACACAGAAAACTCCCAGACCAGACAGTTTCACTGAATAATCTACCAAACATTTAAAGAAGAATTAGCACCAACCTTCCTCAACCTTGGGAAATATCGAGGAGGAAGGAATACTTCCAAACTCATTCTGTGAAGCTAGCATTACTATGATACTAAAACCATATAAGGACACCATAGGAAAACTATCAACCAATATCCCTATGAATACAGATGTGAAAATTCTCAACAAAATATTAGCAAACTGAACTGAAGAACACATTAAAAGACTACACACCACGCCCAAATGGGATTTATCTCTGGGATGTGAGTATAGCTCAACATACACAGATTAATAAATGTAAAAGATAACATCAATAAAATGAAAGATAAAAATCACAGGACCATCTCAGTAGATGCAGAAAAAGCATTTGACAAAATTCATCCTTTCATGATCTCCTTAACAGATTGGGTATGGAAGGAACACACCTGAGCATAATAAAGGCATATTTGACAAACTCAAAACTAACATTATACTTTACAGAAAGGAAACTGAAAACATTTCCTCTAAGATCAAGAACAAGGCAAGGATGCCCACTCTCACCACTCAGATCTAATACAATACTAGAAGTCCTAGCTGGAGAAATTTAGGGAAGCAAAGAAATAAAAGGCATCCATTACGATGGTGTGAAAGTGATATGCATTCAGTAGAGACCATACTTCAAATTTTGAATTTAGATCTTTTCTCGGGCTAACCACATGTATGATACTCTCTCATGATGCCACACTGTGGCAGCTGCAGCCCCCAGTCAGCCACACGACTACAAGGGTAAACAATCAACACACTCAGAACCACTCTGCACCCATTCAACCATTTGGTTCAATAAATTACAGGAGATATTCAACACTTTTTATAAACAGACTTTGTATTAGATGGTTTTGCCTAACTGTACGCTAATGTAAAGATGGACTAGGCTAAGCTGTGATGTTGGGTAGTGTAAGGGCCTATTTAGCCAGAGAGGCCCCACCTCCGTTGAACAGCCATTTTGTTGTTTATGCAGTAAAACTTAAATTGACCCTGCCCTCCCAAGGGGAACTTACTTAAAAGCAAGTCGGGAAACCAGTCCCGGGTAACAAAGCCCAAATACAAGGGTGGGTCAGGTCAGGTAGAGATAACAGCCCGAATGCAGAGATGAGTTGGGTCAGGTGGAGACATCCAATCAGTAAAGGGTGCATACTGTCTCTCTAGCTACCAAGGAGTGTGGGCCCTGCCTTTTGGGCACCAATTCTCACCAAGGTGATAGGCTAGTTCAAATGTCTACTATGGGGTGAAATGTAGTTCAGTTGGCCACCCGTGTGTGACCTAGCATGACTGTGCAGCTTTCTCTGTGTATTGCAATCTCATTGGCCACCTGTGTGTGGCCAGGCTCAACCACATGGCCTTTGCTCTATAAAGTTGGTCTGTGAGGCAGGGAGGGGTCACGCTCTCTGTAAGAGGCAGGGCCCCGGGGTCCTTTTGATTCTCGATGCTTGGCACGAAATAAAGCTTTGCTTGACCTTTGCTTTGTATCAGTCTCGCTCCTTTAATCACAGACCCATTAGTGGGGGACCCAACATTGGGACCCAACAGGTAGGTTAGGTGTATTAAATGCATTTTTGATTTAACGATATTTTCAACTTAATGATGGATTTATCGGGATGTAACCCCATTGCAAACTGAGAAAGATCAGTATAGAAAACCCCAAAGAATCAGTAAACACACACACACACACACACACACACACACACACACACACAAAACTGTCGGAACTAATCAACAATTTCAGTAAAGTGGCAGGATGCAAAATCAACAGACAGAAATCAATTACTTTACAGTAATGACAAAGCAACTGAAAAAGATAAAACCATCCTATTCACAATAACATCAAAAATAATATGACACTTAAGAAACTTAACCAAGGATGTGAAAAATCCATACAATGAAAACTACAAAACTTTGCTAAAAGAAATCAAAGTCACAAACGGCAAGACATCCATGTTCATAGATCAGGAGAATACTGTTAATATGTCTACACTACCCAAAGCAATCTACAGATTCAACGTAATCCTCATCAAAATATCAAAGACATTCTTCACAGAAATAGAAGAAACAATCCTAAAATTTGTGTGGAACCATAAAAGATCCTGGATAGTCAAGGTAATACTAAGAAAAAAGAACCAAGCTGGAGGTATCGTACTTCTGGATTTCAAACTACACTATAAAGCCATAGTAATAAAAAACAGTATGGTAGTGGCACAAAAATAGACACATTGATCAATGGAACAGAACAGAAAGCCTGGGGCGCCTGGGTGGTTCGGTCAGTTAAGCATCTGCCTTCACCTCAGGTCATGATCCCAGAGTTCTGAGATCTGGCCCCACACTGGGCTCACTGCTTGGCAGGGAGGCCTGCTTCTCCCTCTCTCTCTGACTGCCACTCTCCCTGCTTTTGCTCTCTGTCAAATAAATAAATAATTAAATAAAATCATAAACAAAACAGAAAGCCATATGTGACAAACTCAAGCTGATATTAACACAGCTACCACAGCTAACACATATCTAAAAATAGATACACTGACCAATGGAACAGAATAGAAAGACTGCAGTTAAACCCTAGCATATCTGGTCAACTACTATTCAACAGGAAAGCCAAGAATACTCAATGGAGAAAGGAGTCTTTTCAACAAATGGTGCTAAGTAAAAATGGACACACACATGCAGAACAGTGCAACCGGACACCAATCTCACATCACTCACAAAAATTAACTAGAAATGGATCAAATACTTAAACCTAAGAGATGGTACCATAACTCCTAGAAGAAAATATGAGAAAAAAGCTCAATATTGGTCTTGGCAATGATTTTGGAGGCGGGATGTCAAAAGCACAAACAATAAAAGAAAAAAGCAACAAATGGGACCAATACCAAGCTCAAAAGCTTTGGACAGCAAAAGAAACAACAAAATGAATAAACAACCTACAAAGGAAAAATTCTTCAAATTACATACTAGATAAGGAGATAATGTCCAAAAAATATAAAGAACTCAGTCAACTTAGTAACAAAAAATAGGTTGCCTGGGTGGCTCAGTGGATTAAGCCTCTGCCTTCGATGTAGGTCATGATCTCAGGGTCCTGGGATCGAGTTCCACATCGGGCTCTCTGCTCAGCAGGGAGCCTGCTTCCTCCTCTCTCTCTCTCTGCCTGCCTCTCTGCCTACTTGTGATCTCTGTCAAGTAAATAAATAAAATCTTTTTAAAAAAGTAAAAAAAATAATCCAATTAAAAAACAGGAAGAATAGATGTTCCTCCAAATCAAAATGAGGAGACAAATGAAAAGATGCTCAACATCACTAATCATCAGGGAAATGCAAATCAAAGCCACAATGAGCTATTACCTCACACGTGTTAGAATGGCTATCATCAAGAAAACAAAAAACAACAGGAGTTGGTAGAATGTGGTAAAAAGGGGAACCCTTATACATTGTTGGCGGGAATGTACATTGGTCCAACCACTATGGAAAACAACATGGAAACTCCTCAAAAAAGAAAAAAATAGATCTACAATATGATCCAGCAATCCCACTTCTGGGTATATACCCAAAGGAAATGAAAACAGGATTTTGATAAGATACATGCACTCTCATGTTTATTATAGTTTTATAAGAGCCAACATGTAGAAAACAACCCAAATGCCCATCAATGGACGAATGGATAAAAAAGATGTGGTACATATACACAATAGAGGAATAGTCACAAGAAAAGATATTTTTCTGACTTGCAACACAGATGGACTTTGAATAGTCGATACTAAGTGAGATAAGTCAGAGAAAGACAAGTACTGGATGGTACGACTTATATACAGAATCTAAAACCACTAAACCTATAACAAAGAAAGTAAAGTGGTGGTTATTAGGGACTGGGGGGATAAAAGTGATGGTACTTAAGGGTATGAGCCTGCAATGAGTAGAAATAAGTCATAGAGATCTAATGGATAGAAGAATAAATATAGGCAATATTGTATTATTATTTTTTTAAAAGATTTTATTTATTTATTTGAGAGAGAGCAAGAATGAGAGAGAGAGAGCATGAGGAGGGGGAGGGTCAGAGGGAGAAGCAGACTCCCTGCCGAGCAGGGAGTCCAATGTGGGATTCGATCCCGGGACTCCAGGATCATGACCTGAGCCAAAGGCAGTCGCTTAACCAACTGAGGCACCCAGGCACCCCGGCAATATTGTATTATTAAAAATATACTGTATTTTTATTTATTTAAATTAAAAAATTTTTTCAGTGTTCCAAGATTCATTGTTTATGCACAACACTCAGTGCTCCATGCAATACGTGCCCTCCTTAATACCCACCACCAGGCTCACCCATCACCCCACCTCCTTCCCCTCCCCTCCAAAACCCTCAGTTTGTTTCTCGGAGTCCATAGTCTCTCATGGCCATCCTGATCAAAATTCCACCAGCATTTTTCAAAGAGCCAGAACAAACAATCCTAAAATTTGTATGGAACCAGAAGAGACCCCGAATTGCTAAGGAAATGTTGAAAAAGAAAAAACTGGGGTTATCACGTTGCCTGATTTCAAGCTTTACTACAAAGCTATGATTACCAAAACAGCATGGTACTGGCACAAAAACAGACACATAGACTGGTGGAACAGAGTAGAAAGCCCAGATATGGACCCTCAACTTTGTGGTCAAATAATCTTCGACAAAGCAGGAAAAAATATACAGTGGAAAAAAGACAGTCTCTTCAATAAATGGTGCTGGAAAAATTGGACAGCTACGTGTAGAAGAATGAAACTCGACCATTCTCTCACACCATACACAAAGATAAACTCGAAATGGATAAAAGACCTCAAAGTGAAGTATGCCTATGAGGAAAACATAGGCAGTAAACTCTTCGACATCGGCCACAGCAACTTATTTCAAGATATGTCTCCAAAGGCAAAGGAAACAAAAGTGAAAATGAACTTCTGGGACTTTATCAAGATCAAAAGCTTCTGCACAGCAAAGGAAACAGTCAACAAAACAAAGAGGCAACCCACGGAATGGGAGCAGATATTCGCAGAAGACACTACAGACAAAGGGCTGATATCCAAGATCTATAAAGAACTCCTCAAACTCAACACACAAAAAACAGATAATCACGTCAAAAAATGGGCAGAAGACATGAACAGACACTTCTCCAAAGAAGACCTACAAATGGCTAACAGACATATGAAAAAATGTTCAGCATCATTAGCCATCAGGGAGATTCAAATCAAAACCACACAGATACCACCTTACACCAGTCAGAATGGCCAAAATCAACAAGACAGAAAACAACAAGTGTTGGAGAGGATGTGAAGAAAGGGGAACACTCTTACACTGTTGGTGGGAATGCAAGTTGGTACAGCCACTTTGGAAAACAGTGTGGAGATTCCTTAAGAAATTAAAAAATAGAGCTACCCTATGACCCCCACAATTGCACTACTGGGTATTTACCCCTAAGATACAGATGTAGTGAAAGAAGGGCCATCTGTACCCCAATGTTCCCAGCAGCAATGGCCACAGTTGCCAAGCTGTGGAAAGAACCAAGATGCCCTTCAACGGACGAATGGATAAGGAAGATGTGGTCCACATACACTATGGAGTATTATGCCTCCATCGGAAAGGATGAATACCCAAGTTTTGTATCAACATGGATGGGACTGGAAGAGATTATGCTGAGTGAAATAAGTCAAGCAGAGAGAGTCAATTATCATATGGATTCACTTACTTGTGGAGCATAAGGAATAACACAGAGGACATTGGGAGAGGGAGAGGAGGAGTGAGTGGGAGGAAATCAGAGGGGAAAATAAAAATACGTTGTATTTAGCACAATATATCCAAAATATTTGCATGTCAACATGTAATGAATATAAAAAAAACTGAGATACTTTACATTTATTCCCATCTTAAGTCTTTAAAATCCAATGTGTATTTTACACTTGGAGCACATCTCAATTTAGCTCAATTTTCAACAGTTAAGGTAAAGCCTAACCTTACCAAAACAGTAAAATGGCAGATAATGAAAAAATAGCTTCATTTTTTATAATTTAAACTTATATTTATTAAGACTAAAAATTCTGTGTCTCAGTCACACTAGCCCCATTTCAAGTGCTCAAAAACCATAGGTGACTAGTGGCTACTTCTGAAAATACAAGGATAGTGCTGCTCTCTAAGTCTGTGGGAAGAACTAAAAATCACTCAAATATAGGAGTCTAAATCAATGAGAGACTGTCCATAATCTAATGAAAAAATGCCAAATATTCTGCAGTATTATTTAAAGCAGAGGGAATATTTTTTTTTTATAATTAGGTAGCGGATTTAAAGCTTTTTTTTTTGGATTTAAAACTTTTTAAACAATTTATACTGAAAAGGATGTTTCTATATTTAAAAATTCCACTCCCACCAGGACAAAAAAAAAAAAATCCTACTGATGTTGGATGAAGGAGGTATTAGTCCAGGAAGAAGTAAGAACAGAGGAGAGTAGCCATCAGAATTTTCAGGCTGAAACCATAGATCGATTCTTCTCTTCCCTTGGAGTTTGTCTGAGAGTCATTATATCCTGAATTCTATGCTTCCTTTTTTTCTTCACACAGAGAGAAAACACCCTGTACCAGGGACTGAGAGCGATATGTCCTGGTTCTATTTCGACCATACAGATGACATTACGACGATCTGCACAACAACACAATAAGTGGTTTTGAGTGAAAAGTCCCACCACAGTTGTTTTATCTGTGTGATGCCAATGGCTCAGTGTGTCACCCGGGCATTACTCCCTCTACCCAGGGCTGTGGTCAGACCCCAGACAGAACCAAATTAGTTCACCAAGTATGACTAACAAGTGCTGTGCTAGAATCCTCCTTATTCAGGAAAAAAAAAAAGCAAGCAAGCAAGCAAGCAAGCTGTTCAAGTTCAGGAGATCACTATCCCCCAAAACCTTTAAGGTGGTTTTAGATGGCAGAAACTGCATGGGAGGCTCAGCCTGACAAAGCCTCTCAAATCCCCAGGAGCCACACACACCCTGTGGATCTACCTGCAGGACACCAGGCCCACTGCATCCTGCCCTTGCTCCATGGCACAACTCTAGTCAAGGCAGGGCACACGTTGCTCACAGAGACTTTTTTTTTTTAATTTAAGATTTTGTTTACTTACTTGTCAGAGACAGACAGAGAGGGAGCAGGGGGGAGAGAGAGAGAGCACGCGCATGAGCAGGGGGAGCTGCAGGCTGTGGGAGAACAGACTCCTCACTGAGCAGGGAGCTCAATGCAGGACTCGATCCCAGGACTCCGGGATCATGACCTGAGCCAAAGGCAAACAACAAGCCACCAGGCGTCCCAACTCTATGAGACTCCTTGAAAAAGGCAGAAAAAGATTATAAAATGAAGGCAGGAAAAAATGAAGCTGTGGCTGGAAGATGTCAGGTGTTTTCTTGATTCTCAGTCTGCTGCTTTCATGAGGCCCCATGAGCCACACAGGGCCTGTGCATGGGCACATGTCTACTCTACTGAAACAGCGTTATCCTTGGGTGTGGGCTCTTTTTCACAGAGAATATAAAAGAATCATGGGTTGTGAACCAGGGCCACAGAGCACACTCTTTCCACAGCCCACCTGCATAACCCAGGACAGACCTCCACGCCCAGCCTGCACAGCTGTATTTTCACCTCACTTGGCAGCTAGATCTGTCCTGAGAATAGCGTGATGCGCGGGGCAACTGGAGCCTCATGACAGCCAAGTCTCAAGTCTCTTACCTGTTTATCAGTCTTCAGGAATTTTAAAAATTCTTTGTTATTTTTATAAAGTACACACATATTTAGATAAAAACATTCATAGTCATTGGTGATATCATCTCCCCACTAAATTAACTTCTCAATTTGTATGAGCTTTCTGTGGATCATAAATATTTCACTCACTACCTACATTGCAGAAAACTTTTTTCAAGTCTATCACTGGTCTTCTGATTCCGTTTATAGTATAATTTGCCAAGCCAAGTCTGGGGAGGCTAACGTGTTAGATCATAATCTAGAAACTTAAATAGCTATCATTCAATATTTTCTCTATGGATAAGATAAAAACACTTCACTATTCTATTATTAATCACTGCAGAAAAAAGGGTAAATTCTTTAATTCATAAAGTTTTATAATCTTCTTAAATTTTCAGACATTTAAGTTCTAGATCAAAACCAGCATAACCTACAACAACAAAGATTATATCCAGCATTTACCTACTAAATAAAAGCAAACATAATGAGAAAAAAAGTATACGGTACGTTTTTCAATTTATAAATAATATGTTATATACCAACTGAAACAATCCATGCATGAACAAACCAGTCATCTTGTCCCACCTCCAATACCAATATAACCTCCTGGAGGGCTCCTTCCATACCCTTCTCTTTGCAGAAACGTGCATATACAAGTGTATATTCTTTTCCTGAACTATTACCCTATAGATCACAATGTTTTTTCACTAAAAATATCAAGGGCACCCCTCCAAGTTGATAGATGTAAGAGTACCTTCCTAATATCTTCGTGCACAGGCATACATGCACATATGTGTAACTTTCTATCAGTACCATATCGTACATGCTGGTTTTATTTTTTTTTTTAAGATTATTTATTGGTGGGGGGCAGAGGGAGACAGAAAATCCAAAGCAGACTCCTCACTGAGAATGGAGCTGAAAGGACTTGATCTCCCCACTCTGAGATCATGACCTGAGCCAAAATCAAGAGTCAGACGCTCAACCAAGACACCCAGATGCCCCGCTGGTTTTATTTTTATTTTTATTTTTTTGCTGGTTTTATTTTTAATGCAGTCCTTTCTTATTTTGTTCTTACCTGACAGGTATTTTTCTACACTTTTCCACATTTTGCCAAATAGTCACAAATAGAGCATGTGTGCACACAAAGGGGACTTCTGATTAAAGATTCCAAACCAGAATACTAGTTACACACACTTGTCTATGGTGTGCTTTTCCCATTCCATATTTTGTGGAAATTTATTCAAGTTAAGTGAGTGAATCACAATCCACAGCAAGAATACTGTACAGGAAAATACATTTGCCATTTTCCTGACAGGCATGACAGGCGTTCTCTGTTCTCATTCTTTTGCCCCAACGATGAAGCAAAAACATCTTAATACATTATCTTTCTTTTTAAATCTGATGTTTTCATTTCTCTGGGACAGAGAACTAGAGATAAGCTTGCTGGGTCAGACAGAACACTTATTTTACATCTCACCAAATGTTACCAGACTGCTTCCTGCAAGGGTTTAACAATTTCTATTTTACCACCAACTGATGGGAGGACTTTTCCCTACCCTCTCCACCAGCAGTGATCAGTGTCAGTAAAGTGTTCTTACCCAAGCTTTGTCAGTCTATTAGAAAATCATAATTACTGCTTTCTTCTTTGACTAGTAGGGAGTCAGAATATCTTTTCATGTTTAACAGTCCTTTAAACTTATACATATGTAAATTGCCTATTTATATCATTTATACCACTGGGGTTTTTTTTGGTCAATTTTTAAGAATTTGTTGTATGTAACAGATACTAATCTTTTATCCCATAGACTGCAAAGAAAATCACTTGCAGTTTAAAGAAAAAAAAAAAAACCTGCACAAATATGTCTTTTATGGGTTTTTTGAAAATAGCTTTTAGCTTCTGAATCTTGGTCTAAGAAGGCTTCCCTCGCTCCAGAGTTTTTAATGATGTTTTAACTCTTTAAATGACCAAAAAACACATGTGCATCTCAGGCTCCTATCTTTACACAAAAATAGCTCAGGAGGGGCACCTGGGTGGCTCAGTGGGTTAAAGCCTCTGCCTTTGGCTCAGGTCATGATCCCAGGGTCCTGGGATCGAGCCCCGCGTCAGGCTCTCTGCTCTGCTGCGAGCCTGCTCCCCACCTCCCCCATGCCCGTCTGCTTCTCTGCCTACTTGTGATCTCTGTCTGTCAAATAAATAAATCTTAAAAAAAAAATAGCTCAGGACATTTAGGGTGAGTCCTTGCTTGTTCACTGCTGACCACTCGTGACGTTTAAGATCCGAGCGCCCTCTCTGCCTTCTACAGTGGGATCTGTGAAGTCACCCAGGTCCCCCTCACAAGCACACAGTTCTCCAACATTTCTCTCTCCCACACTTCCAGGAATCTTTATAATTTGCATTTTTATTTAGCTTCCTTCTACCTTTTATTGTTTAAAAACACTTCTGATCATTGATCCATATGCTTCAGGGAGAACAGGAAAAGGTCAGTTTTTTGTTTTGTTTTTTTACAAGCAACATTTCACAAATGCTCTGACATCACACTATCACTGAGCTAACTCTAATTGGTTCTACCAAGACAAAGTGCTTGAGAACTAATGGCTAACATTTAGTGACTATTTACTCCACCTTAGATCCTGTGGTAACCACTTAACATGCATCGCCTCACTTAATCGTCAAGGTAATGTGATAAACTAAGCACTCCGTAATAAACTTGCCCGTGCTCACACATCTAAAAAAGGCAGAGCTAGGGTTCTTTAACTTCAGAGCCCTGGCCACCACCTGATTTGGCCAAACTCCAAGTAACTACCTATTCCAAGCCTCAGTGTTTCGGTTTAGAAATATATATATGTAAATCCAAAGACATAAAATTTCATAACAGGGTGAGGTTCCAATAGACAATCCGTATACAGTGGAGTTTTAAAAACATTTTTAGTCTAATTCATGGGTGGTTTGTAAACTCAATGTAATGTTTCATATAACTAGCTGTTCCAATAATACACACACACACATTTATATACCTATATGATGGGGTCAGAAATTTTTTTTTAAAGATTTTATTTATTTACTTGACAGAGAGAGAGATCACAAGTAGGCAGAGAGGAAGGCAGAGAGAGGGAAAGCAGGCTCCTTGCTGAGCAGAGAGCCCGATGTGAGGCTCGATCCCAGGACCCTGAGATCATGACCGGAGCCAAAGGCAGAGGCTTAACCCACTGAGGACCCAGGCACCCCTATGGGGTCAGAAATTTTAAAAATATGTATTATTTTTTACTATGAGACTTTGCTAGTGATGTAGAACATTTATCCCAATGCCTGGCAAATAGAAACTCAACATAGAGTGGATACTGGTATTATTAATTATTTCAGGGAAAAACCATCTCATTTTTCCGTCTGAGTTGTTACAGATTTAAAACTGCTGGGGCACCTGGGTGGCTCAGTTTTTAAGCATCTGCTTTCGGCTCAGGTCCTGATCCCAGGGTCCTGGAACAGAGCCCTCCATCGGGCTCCCTGCTCAGCGGGAAACCTGCTTCCCTCTCCCAACTCCCCCTGCTTGTGTTCCCTTTCCTGCTGTGTCTCTCTCTGTCAAATAAATAAATAAAATCTTAAAAAAAAAAAGTAAATCTACTAATACTTTCTGGATGAATAATTTACTAATTACAATTTTAAAAGATCTAAGAAATATGTTATTGAACAATATTCATAACTATATAAAGTTTTGCACAGAAAAATAGCTAAGTATGTTGTCACCTTAGAGAAGAGCAGACTGTGAGATGGTTTTGACAGACATGTTACCTCCCCATAGTAAGGCTTTTACACACACAGGATAATGACTGGTTGAGCCAGTGGTCTCCCTTGTGAGAGGATACCAGCGGGCTGAGGGACATTTAAAAAAAAATAAACAGATTCCTGTCTTCTGGCTAGAAGGTACTTCCTTTCACCAAATACATCACTGGGTTAAGACTTTAAGCATGGCTCCTCCATTCAAGTTTCTCCTCAGTACCTACTTGGGGAACCATCCAGAACTCAAACATGCTGTCTTTCAGCAATGGGATTTTAAAAGCAGCTCTAACATTTAAATTTAAAACACTGAGGTAGTCTATTGTTCCACACTCCGCTTAAATATCATAATTCTTTAAATATTTCCCTATCTTCATTTATCCCATTATTTGTGTACATATCGTCTACTCACTGAAGTGTAATCTCCCCGAGATTAGGGATTATATCTTACTTTCCTCTGCATCCCTCACAGTACAAAGTATTTTGCATGTGCCACATGATTAGTGTTTTAAAATAAATGGTTTTCCCTAACATCTCAAGTTAAAAATAGGTCAAAGAAAATCAGTGAAAAAATGAGAGATTCAGGATAAGTAGCAAGTGAGGTATAAAGAACACAATCAAATTTTGTCTCTAAGTCACTTCTTAAGAAAACATTTTCAAAACCAAATTTCTTAACACATATTTTCACTTCTACTTAACAATTAAATACTTGTTCATGTTAAATATTCTGAAGGAATAATAACTTTAAGTAGAATATTCATTTGGATATTTAGAAAAGAAAAAAACAAAAACAAAACCAAAAACCAAAACCCACCCAATTCTTACCTTTGATTCAAGATCAAATCATGAACTAAATACCTAAGAAAATCATGACAGACTTTAATACATCTTAAATTGTAATACTGAAACTGTATGTATATATACATTATTATATTTTGAACTTTTGTGTGTTCATCTATTTCCAGAATGTATTTACTATGTCTCTTCTCAACTACCAAAATTCTTCTCCCCCAACCCAAATCTTTTCTTCCCTAAGTCCCAATTTAAATACCATGACCTGGGGCGCCTGGGTGGCTCAGTGGGTTAAAGCCTCTGCTTTCGGCTCCAGTCATGATCCCAGGGTCCTGGGATCGAGCCCCACATCGGGCTCTCTGCTCCGCAGAGAGCCTGCTTCCTCTTCTCTCTCCTTGCCTCTCTTGCCTACTTGTAATCTCTGTCAAATAAATAAAAAATAAATAAAATAAATAAATACCATGACCTTTGAACAACACAGGGGTTAGGGATGCTGACCCCCACCAGGTACTTGAGGGTCTGTGTGTAACTTTTAACTCCCCAAAACTTAACTGCTAAATAGTCCATTATTGGACCAGAAACCTTATGGATAACACAAATTGTCTGATTAACATATATTGTGTATGCTATGTATATTATATACTATAATCTTACAATAAAGTCAGCTAGACAAAAAATTGTTAGTAAGAGTAAAATAAGGAAGAGAAAATACATTTACAGTACTGTACTGTACTGATTGAAAAAATTCACATATAAATGGACCCACACAGTTTAAACTCATGTTGTTCAAAGGTCAAATGTATAATTCTAACGAACAAAGCCTGGATTTGAATCTAACAGTCTTTAATTTCTATTATACTATTGATGCTTATTAATCATGCAAACTGAAAAAGTTTTCTGAAGTAGGAAACCAGTGGAAATAAACTATAAAATTACACTCACAAAATTAAAGATTAGATTTTAAAACAATGTTACAGGAGCCAATTATGGCTGTAATAAAAAGTCACTTCATTTTCACAAACTATGGATAATCTTACTTGAAACAATCTTTACATAGTCCATGTGGAATACAGTTCACAAATCTACTCTTTTAAAAAGGGTGAAAGCAAGTGATGTCCTAAAAAGCCTCATCACATGGTAAATATATTCTCCTCATTGGGTGAACAAATTCTTACTTACAAGTCATGTGAAAGGTATCAAGTTTCATTTTTGGAAATGGACTACTCCTCTCTACCCTTTAGCTCTTCAGTTCCTGGTTAGGACAAAGAACCATAGGAGGTAAAACTCATTCTATCTGAAAGGATAAATTTCTACACACACTCTTATTTACCTCTCCAATTACTTCTTGAGAACATGGAAGGGTGTTGTTGCAGCCTTTTTTTTTTTTTTTTTTAAGATTTTTATTTATTTGACAGAGAGGGAGCGAGCACAAGCAGAGGGAGAAGAAGAAGCCAGCTTCCCACAGAGCAGGGAGCCTGATACAGGTCTTGATCCCAGGACCCTGAAATCATGACCTAAGATGAAAGCAGATGCTTAACCGACTGAGCCACCCAGGCACTCCTACTTAAATTCTTATTACCTTTAAATTCTAAGCTCTGCTGAACCTGCAGTTAGAACACAGAAGATACTCAGTCAACGTCGCCGATAAACTTTATGCCATTTGGTTTTCTATTAATTAGGAATCTGTGTTGAGTAAACTGTCCCACAGTGTATTTTTAATATAAAATAATTCTTCCATAATTACAATGATTTTAAAAAGCTATTTGTGTACTTTGAGAAACTGAGGAAGTTGACCTGAACAACACACATCTTCAGTGACACTAGTATGGCAAAGGTAGTGGCGCAAAGTCTGGGATAGATAAGATTCCTAGAAAAGAAACAAAAAAGCCTTAAGGTGAAAGAGAAAATGACAAAGTGGATCTCATTAAAATTAAAAACTTCAGCGCAAGTAAGATATTAAAAACATCTGTTCATTTTAAACAAATGGAAAGGCAAGTTTCAAACGAAAATATTCATGCTATATATATTTGATAAAGGGTTATATCCAGAATATAAATAGAATTACTATAAATCAGTAATACAAAGACACACAATCCAATTTAGGCAAATCTGATACTTCACAAAAGATATAAAAATGGCTAGCAAACATGAACAAGCACACAAAATCAATTAGGAAATGTAAACTAAAACCTCAGTGAAATACTGTGTCATGCCCATAAAACTACTAATGTTAGCAAGTGTATGCAGCACCTGAAGTGTCACGTAGTGTTGAGAAATGGTGCAGGGACTCTGGAAAACAGTCCAGTTACATTTCATAAACTTAAACATACACCTGCCCTACAGCTCCCAAAACTTGGCTCCTACATAACAAAGACAATGAAAATATGTCCATAAAAAGACACACGTAAGAACATCTAAAGCAGCTTTATTCGTAACAACTGCAAACTGGAAACACCCCAGATGTCTATCAACAGTGGTGCAGATAAGCAAATAGTGGCATTTTCAACCACACAGCAATCAAAAAAGCAATGAACACTGATATAGACAACAGGGATGAATCTCAATGACATTATATTGAGTGATTAAAGCCAGACTGAAAGGAAATATGTACTGTAATGACTCCATTTATAATGCACTTCAAGAACAGACAAGACTGATCTACAATAACAGGAATCAGAACAGTGATGATCTATGAAGGGTGAGGACTGACAAGAAGATAGAGGGAAATTTCTGGAGTGATGTAAAGGTTCTACATCTTGACTAGGGTGTTAGTTACATGGATAGATGCATTTGCCAAAACTCTTTAAATTATATACTTAAGATCTGTGAATTTTGCTATATATACATTTTATTTCAACAAAGAAACAGAAAGAACCTATAATGTAATTTATTGGTATAGATCAGCGTTACTCAAACTTTTTGTTCTGAAGATCAATTTAACTTTTAAAAATTGAGGATCCAAAGAGTTAGTTCTTTTACTGTGGGTTATAACTACCACTATTTACTGTATTAGGAAAAAAAAACCCAAAGCACTTTTTACTTATTAATTCATTTAATAACAGTATATCCAATATATTGATTTTTTATGAAAAAATAGTTAATTTTCCAAAATAAAAATGAGTAACAGTGGCATCATGATAGATTATCTAGATCAAACACACACACACACACACACACACACATATATATATATATAGAGAGAGAGATACATTTATCAAAGAGAACACAGTGGCCTAATGATATATTAGACATACGGGCTTAACAGATATGTACAGAACATCCCATCCCCAAATAGCAGAATATACATTCTTTTTTTTTTTAATTTAAAATATTTTATTTATTTATTTGACAGACAGAGATCACAAGTGGACAGAGAGGCAGGCAGAGAGAGAGGGGGAAGCAGGCTCCCTGCTGAGCAGAGAGCCTGATGTGGGGATCGATCCCAGGACCCACGAGATCATGACCTGAGCCGAAGGCAGAGGCTCAACCCACTGAGCCACCCAGGTGCCCCCCAGAATATACATTCTTTTTGGGTGCACATGGAACACCCTCCAGGTAGGTCACGTGCTAGGCCACAAAACAACAGATTTAAGACAAACCATACCAAGCATCTTTTGTGACTATAACAGTATGAAGATTTTTTAAATTAGGATTTATTTATTTGAGAGAGAGAAAGCATGGGTGGGGGGCAGAGGGAGAGGGAGAGAGAGTCTTAAGCAGACTCTGTGCTCAGCACAGAGCCTGATGCAGGCTCAATCTCATGACCCTGAGATCACGACCTGAGCTGAAACCAAGAGTCGACTGCTTAACCGACTGTGCCACCCAGGTGCCCCATGACTGTAACAGTATGAAACTAGAGATCATTGACAAGAAGGAAAAACTAGAAAAAACACAAAATGCATGAAGGGTAAACAACATGCTACTAAACAGCCAAAGGTCAACAAAGAAACCAAACAGGAAATAAAAAATTACGTTGAGACAAATAAAAATGGAAACACAACATTCCAAAATCTAGGACTACAGCATAAGCAGTTCTAAGAGGGAAGTTTATAGTGATGCAGGTCTACCTCAGAAAGAAATATATCAAATAATCTAACCTTACACCTAAAGGAACTATAGGAAGAATGAAGCCCAAAGTTAGCATAAGCAAAAAATTAATGAACATCAGAGTGGTAACAAATGAAATAGAAACCAGGAAAAGAGAAAAGATCAATGAAAATGAGAGATGGTTCTTTGAAAAGATAAACAAAATTAATAAATCTCTAGCCAGACTCATCAAGAAAAAAAGAATGTCCCCCGGGGCACCTGGGTGGCTCAGTGGATTAAGGCCTCTGCCTTCGGCTCAGGTCATGGTCCCAGGGTCCTGGGATCGAGCCCCACATTGGGCTTTCTGCTCCGTGGGGAGCCTGCTTTCTCCTCTCTCTCTGCCTGCCTCTCTGCCTGTGATCTGTCAAATAAATAAATAAAATCTTAAAAAAAAAAAAAGAATGTCCCCCAAAATAAAATTAGAAATGAAAGAGGGAAATGAAAAAGAAATATAAAAGGTTGTAAGAAGAGACTATAATGAACAATTATCTGCCAAGAAACTGAATACTCTAGAAGAATCTCCCAAGACTGAATCAGAAATAGAAAATCTGAACAAACAGATTACTAGTAATAAAACTAAATTAGTAAGCAAACTCCCAACAAAATTCTAGGACCAGATGAATTCACAGTGAATTCTACAAAACATTTAAAGAAGAATTAATACCTATCTTTCTCAAACAATTCTAAAAAATGGATGAGGAAGGAACATTTCCAAGTTTGTTCTATGAGGCCAGAATTACCCTGATACCAAAACCAGACAAAGACACTACAAAAAAAGAGAAAATTATAGTCTAATAACCCTGAAAAATGAAGATGTAAAAATCCTCAACAAAATATTAGCAAGCCAAATTCAACAATACATTAAAAGGGTTATACACCATGATCAAGTGGGATTTACTGCAGGGATGCAGGACATTTCAATTCCATGAATCAATCAATGTGATATACTACATAAACAAAAAGAAGGGTAAAAATCTTATGCTTATCTTAATAGATGCAGGAAGAACATTTGACAAAATTCAACATCCATTTATGATAAAAACCCTCAACAAAGTGGTATATAGGAATCACACCTCAACATGATAAAGGCCATATATGACAAACCCACAGCTAACACCATATTCCATGGTGAAAAGCTGGAAGCTTTAAGATCAGAAACAAAATAAATGCCCACTCTTGCCACTTTCATTCCACACAGTACTGCGAGTCCTAGCCACAGCAATCAGACAAAAAAAAAAAAAAAAAAAAAAAAAAAAGTCATCCAGTTGGTTAATGAAGAAGTAAAATTCTCACTATCTGCCGATACGATATGACCTGATACTTTATAGAGAAAACCCTAAAAACTCTATCAAAAAAATACTATTAGAACTGATAAATTTAGGGCACCTGGGTGGCTCAGTGGGTTAAGCCTCTGCCCTCGGCTCAGGTCATGATCTTGGGGTCCTGGGATCAAGCCCCACATTGGGCTCTCTGCTCAGCAGGGAGCCTGCTTCCCCTTCTCTCTCTGCCTGCCTCTCTGCCTACTTGTAATCTCTGTCAAATAAATAAATAAAATCTTAAAAAAAAACAACCTGATAAATTTAATCAAGTTGCAGGGTACAAAATATACAGAAATCTGTCTTATTTCTATACTAATAATGAATAGCAGAAAGAGAAATTAAGAAAACAATTTCATTTATAATTGCATCAAAAAGGACAAAAATACCTAGGAATAAATTTAACCAATTTGGTAAAAGACTTGTGCTCTGAAAAATGTAAGATACTGATGAAGGAAACTGACAATGACACAAGTAAATGGAAATATACTCCATGTTCATAGACTGAAAAAACTTAATGTTGTCAAAATGTCTATAATACCCAAAGCAATCTACAGATTTAAAGCAATCTCTATTAAAATACCAATGACATGCTTCACAGAACTAGAATAAATAACCCTGAAATTTGCTTGGAACCACAAAAGACCCCAAACAGCCAAAGCAATATTGAGAAAGAAGACTAAAGTAGGTATCATGCTCCCTGATTTCAAAATATACCAGAAATGCTACAGTAGTCAAAATACTATCATACTGGCATAAAAAGACCAAAATCAATGGAACAGAAAAAGAGAGCCAAGAAATAAACCATGCCTGCTTAGTCAATTAATCTACCATGAAGGAGGCAAGAACATACAATGGGGAAAAGAAAGTCTCCTGAATAAATGGTGCTGGGAAAACTGAACAGCTACATACATGACCACTTCCTTATACCACATACAAAGACAAACTGGATTAAAGGCCTAAATTTGAGATGGGAAACCATAAAATTCCTAGAAGAAAACACCGGTAATAAACTCTTAGACATCAGTCTTAGCAATATTTTCTTGGATAGGTCCCCTCAGGCAAGGGCAACAAAAGCAAAAATCAACTATTGGGACTACATTAAAATAAAGCTTTTGCAGAACAAAGGAAACCATCAACAAAATGAAAAGGCAACCTACTACATAAGAAGATATTTGCAAATGATATACCTGGGAAGGGGTTAATATCCAAAATATACAAAGAACTTATACAACTCCATACTAATAAAAAGGTCCAAACAAAAGTGGGCAGAAGACCTGAATACTTTTCCAAAGAAGACACACAGATGGTTAACAGACACATGAAAAGATACTAAATCAACACAACTTATCAAGAAATGCAAATCAAAACCAAAATGAGATATCACCTCACACATGTCAGAATGCCTATTATCAAAAAGACGAGAAATGACACATGTGGGCAAGCATGTGGAGAACAGGGAACCCCTCATGCACTGTTGGTTGGTGGTAACCAACGAGAGGTTCCTCAAAAAATTAAAAACAGGACTACCACATGAGCCAGCAATTCACTTCTGGGTATTTTTCTGAAGAAACCCAAAAACTAATTCAAAGGTAAACGCACCCCTATATTCACTGCAGCATTATGACTACAGCCAAGATACGGAAGCAACAAAAGTCCACTGATACATGAATGGATAAAGAAAACGTGGGGCACCTGGGTGGCTCAGTGGGTTAAAGCCCCTGCCTTCGACTTGGGTCATGATCCCAGGGTCCTGGGACTGAGCCCCGTATCCCATCTGGCTCTCTGCTCAGCAGGGAGCCTGCTTCCTCCTCTCTCTGCCTGCTTCTCTTCCTACTTGTGATCTCTATCAAACAAATAAGATCTTTAAAAAAAAAAAAAAGATATGGTGTGTATATATATATATATATATATATACAACGGAATATTACTCGGTCATAGAAAAATAATAAGATCTGTTTGTGACCATGTGGATGGGCCTAGAGCATATTATACTAAATTAAAGGAGTCAGAAATACTGTCTAATTTCACTTGCAACAAATGAACAAACAAAACAGAAACAGAGTCATCAATGTAGAGAACAAACTGGTGGTTGCCAGAGAAGAGGGAGGTGGAGGGTGGGCAAAATAGGAGAAGATGATTAAGAGGTATACACTTCCAGTTAAAAAATAAATCATCTGCAGGAATGAGAAGTAAATACTGTAATCACGTTGTATGGTGATGGTAACTACACATACCATGGTGAGCACTGTGTAATGCAAAGAAATGTTGAATCCCTGTTGTCCACCTAAGACTAATATGATATCGTATGTCAACTATACTTGATATTTGATAAGATATTTGAAAGCAATATTAAATCTTATCTTAATAAGGTATAACTAAAAATTTCCAAACACAATTCATCTACAATAGTTTACCTGACTGCCTAAAAAATGGAAACAGTTTTTCATATTATCTTAACGTTTAACTGTAGGAGTAAAACTAGTTTCTTTGGTTATTCAACTCAAAGAATTTCAGCTTAAATTGCTTCAATCTGATCTTATCATTATCAAAATTATACTGTCATACAATTGGAAAAAATAAGGTTTTCCCTCCAAAATTGTTAAGAATTATTTCCACAGTCTTAAAAATACTGTTATTCCTTAGTTATTTCCATACTCTTAAAAATACGGTTATTCCTTAGTCATGTAACATTAATTGAAACTGTAGTTGTAATACAGAAGGAGATTTAAGATCTTTGGGGAAAAAAAGGTCTTCGAAAGCATCTTGTTAAGGAAATACTCTATAAGCTAATATGTTGAAAGCAACATAATTAAAATACCTAAAATTTACCTACACAGGGCAGTTAAATCCCCAAATCTACTTTTCTTCATTTTAATAAAAGTGAGCTTTGACAAGTCTTAAAAAATAGACTACATCACTTACAATTCTTTTCTTGCATGACTGATATTGTAATGTACCTTCTACCAACTTCCAGGTTTGAATCCAGACAACACAGGAACTGCAAGTTCTCTCTGCATAACTCAGATGCCATTTTGAAGCCGATTATCAGCCAGTGCCGTGACTTAGGGCTGAGTCATACGGGAAGGTGATGGGGTTAGATGACAGCTGTCTATTTAACCTGCTCTAAGATATCTTCAACTAAAATTAGCCTAGAGTCTTGGAAGCAAGTTGGTACAAATCTAAGAGGAGAGCTTTAAGACTAGTCATATGCCTTTCCAGTTATTGCACATCTTTAAAAAAAATCTAACAACTTGGTTTATTTTAAGTTTAGTGGGAAAATTTCATGTAATTATTGAACATTACTATCTGGTTTTGCTGTAAATCTTTCTAACGAGATTTTTCATTTTTGATTTTTTAATTTAGAAATTATCTATGAATAGTAAATCTGGCTCTGCACAGCAAAGAGGTCAGGTGGTTATATTTGTTTTACACGTTTTGATTTTAATAAGTCAAAACTGCATATTCAGAATTTCAAACTATTTTCATACTGGCTTCTAAAACTTGGGATTCACTGACCAATTCAGTAACATAGCAAGTGTACTTCCTACTCCTATTAGCTTACCACCATTACTGGACTAACAGGAGAGCCTAGAAAACCATCACATTTCCAAGCCAAAATGGACTGATAACATATAACAGTCACCACTTATTCGTGCTTTCTGCAGCTTCACGGTCTGGAAGCAGAGATCCCTCTTCTGATTTACTGTTACAAAGTTAACAGTAACCTAATGCTAATGTCACAATGACTAAGTCATTCACCTCACCTCTCAGGTAGGCATTTCATCATCTCACATCATCACAAGAAGGGTGAATACAGTTTTGTAAGATATCCTGACACAAAGAACACATTCACATAGCTTTTATCACGGTATACTGTTATAATTTTCTACTTTAATATTGCTCATCTTTTACTGTGTCTAATTAAACTTTACCATAACTTATAATAACTTATAAGTTAAACTTTACCATAGGTGTGCATGTATAGGAAAGAACAATGTAGATAGGGCTTGGTACTATCTGTGGTTTCAGCCATCCACGGGGTGGGGGGGGGGAGGTCTTAGAAGTACCCCCTGCAGAAAAGAGGCACCACTATACCTATGAACTAGTCTTTTGGTTTAGAAAGATGATGTCCTTTTGGGCAGCTGGACCCCTCACTTTAGGCCTACTTCATGGTGCTCAGCACTAGTTGAGAGGAATGTGAGACAGAGAAACAGACCTTCACCTACGGACAGGGAGCTCACCCTTATCTCTAAGAGTAACTAGATTTCATGTTATGAGAGCTAGACAGATGTGAAGTAACTGAAATGAAGCCGAGTGAATAGATCGTGGTAAGGCCGTTTTGACCTAAAGGAAGTGGTTTTAATGACATGGAAACTGATGTGTGCATGGTGTGTATGGCATAGAACGGAGTCAGTGATCTTCCTCCCTGTCTCACACAAGGGTTTACTTACCTAAGCCTCACAGTGTGGGCAGCTAAGAAGCAGAAAGGCATCAAGATGATGAGCAGAATCTTCTATTACCCCCCCCCCCACATTCCAGAAAGGATCCGAGGCTGTTTTATTGCTAGCAATTTTGTTGGCAGGGGAGGAAAAAGAAGACTTTCCTGACTCTATCAGAATTTTCTTTAAAAAAAAAAAAAAAAAAAAAAAGAAAAAGAAAGAATTTTCTTAGACTCTATGCTAAGAATGTCCTGTCTTGGAGTCTGAATATGCTCCAGCTGGATAGGCAGTGCAAGGTATGGTGAGACCCTCAAGCAGATCTGAGTGCTTGATGGCCACTGTTGATCCCTGAATGCAACTCTGGACCAAGACTGTGTTTAACCGGCTGTATGTTACCCAAACATTGAGGACCAGGGCTCTGGATCCCTGAAACAAGAGTTTGGGGGCTATGCAAAAAACAGGTAACAAGAGAAGACACAAAGAGAAGCAGAGATGGACTGAATGATAGTGGTGCCAATACCACTCTACCTCTTTCCTTGGCTCTGGACCTTTTAGGCCTATTTCCCTATAAACCACACCTACTCTTTCAGAATGAACGTTAACAATATGTTCATGATCTGCTTTGGCCAGTTCAACAGCCTGATTTAACTTCCTTTTTCAACGATCTGAGGTGCTTCTGACTGCTTACCATCAAGACAGAATTTCTAGGGAGAGTTGAATTTCTAGCTCCTTCCTAACTCCATGACACATAATACCGCCACGGTGATATCCAACATGTATGTTAGTTTCCCTTTGGTTTCCTTTCTGATTGCTTTGAGCACAGTGAAATACCTGTACTGCAAAGGACAGCATTCTTCCTCTTTTCTAAGAAGGTTTCTTCTGCTAAGACAGACTATACAGTGTCCTAAAACGTACAATCAGATCCAAGTACTGTACCTGGCCTTCTGAGATTTTCTTGTTCTTTCTGACAGATTATGTCAGTCATATACTGAAGGAAAATAGTCCAAAAGCCTGGTTTTCAATAACATGAGAATGCATAATTACTGAGGAAAAACAAGTAATTTCTATAAAAACATTATACCTGTAATTATTCCTGCATCCTTTGGATTGGTCTACTTTGGTAGGAACTTGGTAGATAGTGGAGATTATAGGAAAATAAAATGATTTTCCCCCCCTTTAGGATTGCTTAAGAACAGATACCAGATCTGCTTAAAATTGGCCGAACTTTCAACATGTTCATGTGTTCCTTGGGTAGGCTCACGTTTACACAAGTGGAAGCTTATAAAGGCCCAGAGACTAGTTGCATGGCCACTCTAATCTGTAATACTGCCCAGCACTGAGCCAATAGCAGATGCATGCTTAATAAAGGCTTTGGAATTATGTTGTTAATTCACAGTAAATTATCATGTAAAAGAAACAAACAGAACTGAATTAAAGACTGGGACAAATTATCTTAAATTTCAGAATATGAAGCCTTTGTCTAGGTATATAAATCTTTGTTTTCCTAAATATCTAAAAAGACCCCAAATTTTAAGAAAAGCACAAAGGCTCTGAAATCAGAAAACCTGGTTTGAATGCAGGTCCTATCATTTATTGGCTAAATGATTGGGGGCAAGTTAGTTAAACCTTCTGTGGTTCAACTTCCTCATTTGTAGAATTGAGGATACGATACCTGCCCTCCGTCTAACTGAAAGATATTTGAGAATCAGAAGCTATGGAGTTTGAAAAAGTACATTATATACGTCAGTTTGTAATCCAAACGTAAACAGCCCTGGGTTCGAGTACGTTTGGAAGACAGCAGCTTCAGAAACCAAAAGACCTAGGTTCTAGCCATCTTGTTACCGGGCTGTACTTTTGTAGGGCACTGGCCATTTTAGAGAGGAAGCAGCTAAGGTGCAAACAGATTACATGCTTACTAAAACCAAATAGCTAGATTAAGTCACTGGGCCAGAACGAAACCCAGAAGGGAAGAGAAAGCACCTTAATTAAGCTGATGGTTCTCAGTCACCTTCTGATCATGTTACACTTTCACATACTAGAATTCATGGCAATATACTGAAGGTATGAAGAGACTGAAAATGCCAAAGCACAGAAGCAAAACAACACTGTGAAGAATCTATGGTTACTAACAATCTACTATGGCTCACCTACAGATACCTGTTTTGCTGAGACCAGTTAATGGCCTCAAATGTGCTTTTAGGGTCCAGCAAGGACACTATTTTACTTCAGCACTGGTATGCAGTTATGCACTCTCTCTCCCTCTCTCCCACCTCTTCCTAAAAGCTGGCTGTACCCTGCTGTACCAAATATCACATTATCTTATTCCATCATAACAGTATGCATTCCTGCTTAGTTATAGACATTTTCCATATTTGTCAGATGCAGTGGCACAATGCTTCCCAGTTAACCAGGATGTGTAATTAATGAGAGTCACGGCTGCATTAACAAGGAATTGGCTTTGAGAATACTTACCATGACAACATGGAATTTCATCCTAAGGTTTCAAATCCTGCCTCAACATGGTGTTATAGCAACACGACTCAACAGCAGGTTATATTGTACGATTAGGTTGTATTACATTTTATGTAGTCAATAGGTTTCAAAAGAGTTTTTTTTATTAAAGATTTTATTTATCAGAGAGAGAGAGAGAGAGAGAGCACGCAAGCAGGGGGAGTGGCAGGCAGAAGGAGAAGCAGGCTTCCCACTGAGCAGGGAGCCCAATGCCGGACAATCTCAGGACCCTGGGATCATGACCTGAGCTGAAGGCAGACGCTTAACCGACTGAGCCACCCAGGTGTCCCAGAAAAAGTTGTATAAAAACCAAATTTTTATGAAGACTTAAAAGCACAAAGCAGCAAACTGTTAAAGGAACTCTATGTTTTTAAAACAGTCACTTCTTGGAGCACCTGGATGACTCACTGGGTTAAGCCTCTGCCTTCCACTCAGAACGTGATCTCAGGGTCCTGGGATCAAGCTCTGTGTTGGGCTCTCTGCTCAGCAGGGAGCCCGATGCAGGACTCCATGCCAGGACTCTGGGATCATGACCTGAGCCGAAGGCAGAGGCTTTAACCCACTGAGCCACCCAGGTGCCCCAATAAGTAAAATCTTAAAAAAAAAAAAAAAAAGTCATTTCTTGATTTTATTGACCTTGGAAATCATTATTATTATTATATATGGTGTTTTCTGAAAGAGGTATATTCCTCCTAAGCTAACAAGCAAAGCAAACAATACTGAAAAGCTGTCTGTCCCCAGAGGCAGTTTTCTCCTTTAGGCAAAATTTAGATTAGCATCAGCTCCAACAGGAAGGAGATACCTCAATGTATTTGTAAAGACCAAATCCCACATGCCATCAGAAGTCAGGATACCCAACACATGAATCACTGGAATTAAGAAATGGACAGAGTAAGTAGAAAAAGGCAGGGCATTAAAAGACCAACTTATCCTGACAGAGATTTTCTAGGCACTCAAAACCCTGTTTTCATCTGGAGGGTATATGTTCAAATAGAGCAAGATGCCAAGCAAGAATGTCCATTTTATTAATATTTAACTTCTTCCCTTTGATATTCTAAGGTTTTAAGTATATATAGAGCAAACTTGAAATAGAAATTAGATATTTACCTAGGAGATTCAAAAAAGCCTAGGGATCAAAAGGAGAAGTAATGAGACCTCTGTATGGGGAAAGTAATCTCCAAGGACCAAGGAATGAATAACAGAGCTTTAAGCCTCCAGTCACCTCTTGTTTACACTTCTGACAATTTAAGTTTACAATCAGTTTTGCTGAAGCCAGGCACACCTTTCCACTCACAAAAGAAAGAAAAGCCATGTTTCAATTTAACTGTATCTTTTAAAAATATAATGGAAATCAACCACAGAAGACATTAAATGTGGGGGATATTTTCCTTATTTCACATTTATTAAAGGTAATAATGTTATTCCAAGATCAACACTTTCATTTCAGCTACCTCTTTCCCAAATTTCAGTTTTTTTTTTTTTTTTTAAGATTTTATTTATTTATTTGACAGACAGAGATCACAAGTAGGCAGAAAGGCAGGCAGAGAGAGAGGAGAAAGCAGGCTCCCTGCTGAGCAGAGAGCCTGATGCGGGGCTCCATCCCAGGACCCTGGGACCATGACCTGAGCCAAAGGCAGAGGCTTTAACCCACTGAGCCCCCCAAATTTCAGTTTTAAAGGACAATTTAAACTTCCAAAACTCATCCAAAGACCTTTTAAGTTAAAAGGAAGGAAGAAAACAATTCCACTTACCTGTTTTTGCCAAGGGTTTATCAGTTTTCTCCCTTAACAGTACCTGACATTTAATTAGACAAAGTCGCTTTACCCAAGTTATCGCTTTAATTATCATAAGCCAATAAAGTAGGCCTTATTATCACATCCATTTTACAGATGAAGAAGTTGAGTTTCAAAAAAATTATAACTTGCTTAGGTCAGAAAAGTGGTAGATATGGGATTCAAACACTAAGAACAGGTAGTTCTTAATGACTACATTGTTCTAATTCACTTAAATATTTTTTCCAAAGAACATATATTCATGTGAAAAATTCAGAAACAAAAATAGGATTAAAGTGTCATTTATTAAAGCTTTTGAGTAGATGTATTTTCCACTATGTGTTAAGAATTAAAAATTCTGAGAATTATCTTTCCTGTTGGCAAATCCGGAAAAAAATATTTTCAGTCCATGTAACATTTAAAATCTAGTTTCTCCAATGATACTATAGAGCACTGAAAATTGGTGAGTTTAACATTCCTACAGAAAAATGGGAAAAGGATATGAGCAATTCATGGAAAAAGAAATACAAAAAGACCTCAAATACACAAAAAAATGCTAACCATCCCTCAGTGCAGAAATGGACACTCCACAGAAATAAGGACTTTGTTCGAAAAGTAACTTCAGCTTCTTGAATAGGGAAAATTATTCAACAAAACATATTTGTTGAATAACTATATATATATATTGAAAAGCAGGGTCAAGAACTGTATGTATGCATTTTCTATCATTTATACAGAGACAATACGATTTGCAGTAGTAATGACTGCATTTGGGGAAAGGAGGGAGCATGGCTAGCTTAAAAAGTGAGAGTTAAAATTTGTGAAATATGGGACGCCTGGGTGGCTCAGTTGGTTAAATGGCTGCCTTCGGCTCAGGTCATGATCCCAGCGTCCTGCAATCGAGTCCCACATCGGGCTCCTTGATCGGCAGGGAGCCTGCTTCTCCCTCTGCCTCTGCCTGCCACTCTGTCTGCCTGTGCTTGCTCTCTTGCTCTCTCTCTCTGACAAATAAATTAAAAAAAAATTTTGTGAAATATGCCCTCTTACATTTCTGAACTTTGAAGCACATGCATGTATCACCAGTTAAAAATTTTAAGATAATCTCTACCCTAAATATGATATATAGGCACACATACGTGCAATTTTTAAGGGTTGTAGACAAGTAACCCAAATGATTAGTATCAAGGAATGTGAGACCAAAAGAATTGGAATTAGCATATATTAAGTGGGAAAAAAAGAGCAAAGTTATACAGTTTATCTTTTATAATTAAAAAATGAATATGAACATATCTTAACACTGCTTATATTAAAAACTAGGAGACTGTAATAATGATTACATTTAGGGGGAGGAGGGAAACAACAGTGAGGGGATAAGAATGGAAACTAGATTTTTCTAAACATACCGTTTTTTGTATTTTTGACTTTGAAATCATGTAACTATTTCACTTAACCTGAAAAAAAAAAACCTGAGTGAAAGGGAATCTCTAAAACCTGAAAGCATATGAAACAAATGAAATCTGTGTAACAAGTTAGTAGTTTAACTACACAGAATGTGACCTTCAAACACAACACTACTTTACATACCAGAAGGAATATATTAAAAGGAACTACAAAGAAAGCTGAAATTCTTTTCAGCAACCACACTGTTGGCAACAATATTTCTACATTTGTGTGTGTGTGTGTGTGTGTGTGTGTGTGTGTGTGAGAGAGAGAGAGAGAGAAACTAACGTATTAAAGAAAATAGGTAATTATATAAATGTCATTAGGAACCATATATTGCAAATAAAATCAAAGGAATTAGAAGGAAAACCCTAGAATCCAAAATTTTAACTAGAAATATCTTGGGATGAACTTATGAAGCACTTTTCCTTACAAGGAGCAGGGGCTCATCTCTCCTGAAAAGGACTGAGAACTGTGGCCAAACCAGTAGTACAGAACATTTTTACTACAGGAATTGTTACAGCTAAATATTATTTCCCGCTAAAATGAAATGTGGCTCCTTAGAGAAAAAGCCGACTCTAGATCTGGGGCAGGAAGCATACCAGATAAGCCTGAAACATCTCTTTGTATCAGAAAGCAAAGCAGCTATCAGAGACAACTTAATTACTGTATTAAAATTATACCTAGAGGCACCTGGGTGGCTCAGAGGGTTAAAGCCTCTGCCTTCAGCTCAGGTCATGATCTCAGGCTCCTGGGATAGAGCCCAGCATCGGGTTCTTTGCTCAGCAGGGACCTTGCTTCCCCCTCTCTCTCTACCTGCCTCTCTGCCTACTTGTGATCTGTCAAATAAATAAATAAAATCTTTAAAAAATAAATAAATAAAAATAAAATTATACCTAAAAAAATAAGTAACTACCTGGCGTCCTGTCAGAAGGACACAGAGGGTCTCTCTTTGACCAAATATGGGAAAAATAGCCACAAGAGATTTATGCAGCCCAATCCATACATACCTCCATACAACTGGAGGATGTTAGGAAACCAACATATTCTGAAAATAGTTTTTTCTTTACAAAATGGTTCTACCTAAGTAGAAGGAATGATAGAAATGTAATACAACCA
Source organism: Mellivora capensis (assembly GCA_004024625.1). Lineage (NCBI taxonomy): Eukaryota > Metazoa > Chordata > Mammalia > Carnivora > Mustelidae > Mellivora > Mellivora capensis. Next base: position 190,030 of record PISX010000783.1, on the reverse strand, counting down.
TTTTACAGACCCTAATAAAACAAGGTTGTTGACACTGACCAATAGTGGCTGCTAAAAATCATTAGGTTCAAGGCTGTTGGACAACTTTATCATGGATGTGTCAGAATGACAATGCCTGATACCCCAGGACATCAATCTCAATATTATAAAAAGGAAAACCAGACAGCAATGTGCTCCCTGATGGACGTAACAGCAGGTACACCTATGAAGTATTTTGTGCCAAACAGTTCAAACCTTGGGGCGCCTGGGTGGCTCAGTGGGTTAAAGCCTCTGCCTTCGGCTCAGGTCATGATCCCAGGGTCCTGGGATCGAGTCCCGCATCGGGCTCTCTGCTCAGCGGGGAGCCTGCTTCCCCCCTCTCTCTCTCTCTCTGCCTAGCTGTGATTTCTGTCAAATAAATAAAAAATAAAAAAATAAAAAAACAGTTCAAACCTAAATCTGGCTGAGCCTCTCTATATAACCATCTGTTTAAAGGCAATTCAGGAGTAAAAGAATATGTTAAGTGACACCACGGGAATGCAACCAGCAATATCCGAATTGTGGATCCGAACAGGACAAACGACCAGTTTCTTCTGCAAATAACTGGCAAGAAAAAAATGAGGAAGAGGAGAAGTCTAGAGATTAGAAGAGATTGAAAATACATACAAACCAAATGCAGCATGTGGGCCTTCTGGATTTGAATTATTAAATGACATTTTAGATCTAATTACTAAGTGGCATTTATGAGACAATCAGGAAAAAATGAATACTATTTGATGATGATGATCTGAGACACTGGTTTTTAGGTATCATAATGGTACTGTGGTTTTAGAAAATAAGAGTCCCAGTGTTTTAAAGATTCACACTAAATTAAAAGATGAAACTGTATTTCGGATTTGATATAATTTTTAAGATAATTTCTGAAAATATAGGCAGTGGGGGGTATGGAGATAAAACAAAGTGGGGCACATGATAGATACTGAAGATGAATGATGGGTATGAGGGGTTCAGTATATATGATTCTACTTGCATATGGGTTTGAAAACTCCTGTAATATAGTTTCTAAAATGCAATTATGTGCCGGAAAACGCAATCTTTACTCTTCTTCACATCAAGGCAAACAACACATTAGCTATTTGTTATTTTGCTCACTCAAGCCTAGCTCTGCAGATTATGGCTGCCCTAGAAAACTACTCTCATCTGCCCACAAGAAATCATTGATCTAGAACAGATTTGAATGCACGCCCTTAGAGTCAGATAAAAGTATATCTCACTATCATTTGCTTACAGAATGCTACGACTGGAAAGATTTTGTTTTGCCAACAGTGTTTTAAAGAGCCCCAAGCCCAAAAGAGGTGTTGTAGGGGTCAGGACAAGACAAGGAGGTGGTCCTGTGGGCCTCAGCACCCGCTTTTAAAACAACAACTCTTCTCCTTTTTAAACTAAGGCTGAAAGAGGTGAAGCCTGTGAAAAGATGTCTCAGCTCTCCTAGAGTAATTTCTGAGAGTAAGTTTTAGGAAGGTAATTATCATGAATCTAGACCCTAATGGTCTTTGCCTTTCCCTTTCTAATAAACCCCAAGTGAGTCCCTGGCCTAACAACTTGGTAGTTCTAGATAAGCCTTTTTTTTTTTTTTTTTTTCTTTTTAAAAGATTTTATTTATCTGACAGAGAGACTGAGAGAGAGAGCACAAGTAGGCAGAGCGGCAGGCCGAGGGAGAGGGAGAAGCAGGTTTCCCACTAAGCAGGGAGCCTGATGTGAGGCTGGATCCCAGGACCCTGAGATCATAACCTGAACTGAAGACAGCCGCTTAACAGACTGAGCCACCCAGACACCCCTAGACAAGCTTTTTGCATTTGAACCTTTTTTGTTGGGTGCCTAGCTCCCACTTGCCAAGTTCTTACTAGTCCAAGAATCCCCAAACGTGTTTTTGTTGGAGAGGTGGGGGACCCATGTAGTCGGGAGTGGCCTGCGGGCATCCAACCTGCTGATGTGTCCCAGGGGCCCCCTCTCCACTGTTCCCTCCCCTCAGTAGCCAGCTGCAGCCCCAGGACTTCCAGGTCTGCCTCCCACACACTCAGCAGTACCCTGGCCCAAATTCTGTTCTCTGCTTCCCAGAGTAAATAAGTACTCTGGGACAAAGAGAAGGCTGAGTGTGTGGATTCACTGTGTCCTTGGAACCTGCTGGTTCCTCCAGCCTCACAGGCCCTACCACAAATCTGAGTAATTCTGGGTAGGCTCTTGCTCTTTCTTCCACGGCTCTTTGGTCTTTTGAAAATCAGAGATGCACCTGGACTCCTGCTAATATGACCCTGATCACTATGTGACCATAGGGAGTTACCCCAAACATTCCTGACAGACAGGAGTATTTTCTTCAGTGCAGGGCACAAAAGGACATCTGGGGCAGGCAAGGGGTGGGAAGTGACTTGTTACTAACTCTGTGCTCTGACCTAATCAAGTCTGAAAGCAGATAATCTGTTCTGTATCTCTGTATTTGCAGGGAGATTTCAAAACCAAGATGGTTTTATTCTAGTGATTAGATGTATTCAAAGTTGAATAATTTCTTACCACTAAAAACATTTTCTCAGTCTCAGAAGTTACTGTCTTTGCTTGTGTTATCAATCTCTTTAAATTAAGGTTTGACTTCAACTTGAAAGCATATTCTTTGTATGACTTCTTCTAAACAGAAGACAGCTGTTATCTGGCAACCTAATAATTCAATTCTAAAGCAGTCACGAAGGATAAATAAAGGGTAAGCGAAGCGATTATCTGCAGTCCTAATCTGCCATTTCAGCAAAATAAACCTTTGTGATTCATAGCCACGTTTACTATAAAAGGCTTTATTCAAGTAAATATATCAAGTACAAGCACATTAACTAGAATCAGATACAAACTTAGTCTCTATCACATTTCTGTTGTAAGAAATTCGTCCTATTTCAAAACTGCAGATACTTTATATTTCAAGAGTTTTTAAATTTTGCTCTTTCAAATTAAAGCATTTAGTTCATCTAGAATTTATTTATATTTGTGTATATGAAATAAGGATCTGTTTCCTTTCTTGGTTTTTTTGGAGGGTGCCCACTAAATGACTATCTCAGTCCCATGTACCGAATGATCAATTCTCCCCCTCGCTGACCTGCTATGCTAGCTCCACTCCACACACCAGGTTGCCTAGATGGGTGGGTCTTGGGACCTTTTACTTCAATTCTACAGATCAGTCTGCCTGCAGGACAATTCTGCACTAAAGATTTACCGTCAGTTTTGACATGTGGTAGAACAAATGCCTTCCTTTCCCCCAACCTGGTTCTTGAGCAGTATCTTGGCTCTTCAAAGCCCTATGTACTTAAGTACATATTTCAGAATCCATGTTTCAACTTCCAAGGAAAACAACATTGAGATTTTAATTAATACTACATAGAATCAGCAGATCAACTTGGCAAAAACATCTTTATGACACTGTACTTGCCTTTTCAGTAAGTTTTAGGTCTTTCGGTCAGTTTTAATATTACATTTTTTGCTAAGATTTATTCCTAGGTATGAGACTTTTTAATAGACGCTCTTCATATGCACCCTCCCAGTTTTAGCTGCAGTTTGTCTGGTGACGGTGCACAGAAGTGGAAAAAGCTGATTTTGTAGAAAAGCAACCTTGCCCAACTTCTCTCCCACTTCTACCAATTTGTCTGTAGATACTTATGGTTCTGTTTATTTCTAGATCTCCTGGGTATATAAGATCTATGACTATGGCCTCTGAATAATGCTGAATAGCAAAGATGATAGCAGACAACCTTGTCTTATTCCTGAAACTATAATTACTGTGCTTAATATCTCACTAAGTAATTTGTTCCTTGTAACTTTTAACTAGACCAGAGAGGTTCTTTTCTATTTGTGGTTGCTAAGATATTTATTAATCATGAATGACTTTTATTTTTTAACTTATTTATTATTAGAGAGAGCGAGCAGGGGGAGGGAGAGAGTGAGGAGAATCTGAAGCAGACTCCGTGGTGAGCACAGAGACCAACATGGGGCTCGATCTCATGACCCATGAAATTGTGACCTGAGCCGAAATCAGGAGTCCAACCCTCAACGAAGTGAGCCACCCAGGTGCCCCTGTTTTTTTTTCTATTAGGATGATGGTATGTTTTTCTCCTTTTATTTATTAATGCTATTAATACAGTAAATAACATTTACGGAATCATAACATGGATCCATTGTTTCACACGCCAATCTATACTACATTAGTATCTTTTATACCATATCCAGAGACACGATGAAATAAATATCCACATTTTGATCAAATATAACAACTTGGGTCAAACTGCTGACAAGTTAAAAGATTAGAGCTCTGAATACATGTCATAAATTAGTCTAAGAAGAGAGAACTGATCCTATGGAACACAGCCAGGATGACAAGAAGCCCTGTAAATATAAACCTGACTATAGCATAGTGTAGGCTAATTTTCCACAAAGCAACTCAAACCACCCTCTGCCCCCGCTCACTTGCTCCGTTGTTCACTGTCTCCCTCCCTCCCTCCCTCTTTTCCTCCCACAAATGAGAGACAAATGAGCAGAAGCAGGGGAGTGGAAAAGTGAGCGGGACAAGCAGACTCTGCACTGAAGACGGAGTTCAACTCAGGGCTCAATCTCAACACTGTGAGATCATGACCAGAGCCCAAGTCAAGGGTCAGATGCTACAGTGACTGAGCCACCCCGGCACCTCTCTAGCTGCTTTTCTAAAGCCATCACCAGAATTACTACTGATTCAAATTATTCTTCATATCATCACAATAATTGCCCATTATAAATGCAGATTATTTATAACACAATTGAGGGCACAGGCAAGATGCATTTGATAACATTGAATACTCCACTTTTCTATTCTGAAATGAAAGTTTTAAATTATTTATGGCATATGCTCTGTTTATTTGACCAGAAAGAACTTCAAGCAAAAAAACAAAACAAAACATAACAATTACTTTTTAAAATAGGAAGCTGTTGTTTTCCCCATACATCTGATTGCTGACAATTTCCTAACCTGCCTACTTTTAAATAACTAAAGAATATTTTATCACATTTATAAGCCTAATAAATTGCAGTTCATTTATCACTTTTAACTTTTCTGGTGAGGTCACTACCTAGAGCTGCATTCCTTTGTAGGTTTTCTTAGTGATCTGCCCTGATTTCATTTTTTAACAATTTCACCTTAACTTTCTCATCTTACCATTCTGGGCTTGACTAATTAAGATGCAACACAGAATATATGAATATAGTAGAATGTATTTGTCAAGTGCAGAGTAACTACCCATACGATGAAAGCACACACACCAGGGCCCCTGAGCTCTGAAGAGCACTAGAGAAATGTGTCTCCCGCCTCTGGCTAGGAGCGTTTGAGCACAGTGGCTCTTTCTGCTATTTTAACAATTTAAGCTATTTGTAGGTTTCTCACATCAGAAGATTTCACCTGTGTTCTCACCAGACCATCAGGACGTATGATTGGTAGGCCTGCCAGGATTCCTGTTAGGGATTTCATGTCCTACACAGAACTTATTAGCCCTGGACTCCCAAAGGAGTGGGCAGAAACTGCAGAAGGCAATCGGGAAAGACACTTAATCACTGCTCGCCACATAACGTGCAACGGTATACTCCATTGGTGAGTGCGTTTGGAGGATACCTTCTGGCTTTAGTTAGTTCGTTACCTGTAACTCACTGATGTTTTCAAAATAAGCACACACTAAGACTGTTTTGTTAGCAAGGGGCAAATATACATAAATCAGAAGTGATATGGACATTTTTCCCAGGGAGAACAATAATTGAGACCAACTGGGACCAGAATAGTGGCGCAGAAATGGAGTGAGAGTTACACAACCTACAAGTACTAAACAAACAAAAACTAACTCGTAGAAATTAACTGTTAATAAGTTCTTACCCCCAAAGTGCTTTTTACACCAGGATCTACCCTTAGCCTGTCATTTGATCAATATTTTACAAATAGCAGCAGGCACTTGAGCCACTGCGTGTGCAGAGACAAGGGAGCTCCGGTGTCTGCTGCATCTCAGGAATTTGGGACAATCTCTAGGATGAAATCATCAAGGGAATAAAAAGATACTAATGTTATTAGACAGTGTAAAAACGGATCTGTTCGACAAAGCCTGGAGCTTAATAAAAGTCTTTGTTTAAATGTAACTGAATTGTATCAACAGGCAGGCAATATTACAGTCCACTCTTAATAAAACCAACAAGCAGATCGAATGACCAGAAACTAAAATAGCACGGGGAGGCAGAGTCATAAAACATGTATGATGAAAAGAGGAGCCCAGCATCAATGGCAAAAGGCAGTTCTGAAGAGCCTAAATTGTCAGCTAGAGGATTTATGTCCCCGAAACCATGTTTGCTAACATCGCGTTGTATGCTTTGTTCCTACAAGTACAGATGATGTTCTTCTTTTAAATGCATCAAGTTCTAACAGCAATATAAACACAAGGTGGGAAAAACAAAGAGAAGGCGTGTTTTTCTTCATGAACCAGAAGTATCTTATAAGAGTTAGCAACGGTAACCATTAAAGGCCATCCTACCTGTGTTTTTTGATGCCATTGGAGAGAGCATCTCCACCACCACAGTCTTTTCCTTCTGACATTCTGTGTTTTCTGCTGCTCAGGGGCTCTCCTTCCTCTTCCAAGGAGCACGCCGTTATGGCTTCCAGTCGACTCAGGGACCGCTCGGACTCGGACTCTGTGGCAAGCAGGTTCATAGTCAGGGAACTGAACTTGGGTGCGAGGCTGCAGTAACAATGGATATCTCCCCTAACGCATTAGGCTTTGAAACTTAAGCAGCCTACTTTGTCCTTTAACAATCCATCCGTTAACCACCTCCTCGGGGATTTCTGAGAACCTGCACCCAATAAGGCTGAAGTGGGTTCATGAAACAGGTATAGGCTTATATAAACTTACAGTTAAACAGATTTTACACATTACAAGAGATTTCCAGAGATTACCCAATTCTTTCAGAAATCATACTCAGTAGTTCCCCCCCAAATTTCTATTTTTACGTTCCCTCTCAAAGCATCTTAAGCATAACTTACCAACAAAGCATTCATTTTAAAATTCACGTATAAGATAAAAGCTATAGTGGCTGTACTTGTGGGAAGTTTAAATTACAGCTGATACTGTAGACACAAAAGCAAAGGTAATTTTAAAAGCCTTCAAAAAATACTTCTTCTGCTATGATATTATTTAAATCCTCAAGAGCTAAAGCTCAAAGTGTCCATATAAAATCCAATTATCAGGCAGGCATTTTTAGGCTAGAAATACCATGTTCCTAATTGGCTATGTATTCCGGGTAGAGCCATCTGCCTGTTTGGGAATACTAAGACAACTTATTTTTATACAACACATTATAGTTTCCAGGCATGATCCCATTTGTCATCTCCTTTTCGCACTTCCAGGGTGCCTTGGTGACAGCAAGGCAGGACTACCGCTTAACCATTGTGCTGGTGGTCTCATGGTTTGTGAGTCAGATGAACCAGGATTTGAACCCAGGTCTTCTGACTCGTTTAATGCTCAACAGATTTCAGCTCAATATAGCAACCTCCCCAAAACTCTACATTGTACCTACATTTCTATTAAAATATAACTCAAGGGAACTTCTAACTCCCCTACTTAAGCAGAGGACCATACATACTCAACTGTCCTCAGCTCTAGGCAAGCACTCTTACACACATTCAAGCAAACTTCCTTAAACTAATTTATTGGCCATCTGCTTATATTATTGCTAACCTATTCAGGAAATCAAATTTGTTAGTGCTTTCTTTTCCCTCCGCAGCATTCTGTAACTCAGCCAACATTAAGGAACCTTATTTTTATCACATCAGGCTAATTACAGATCTCCCTTGACTTACAATGGGGTTATATCCCAATTAACTCATCATCAGTTTAAAATATTAAGTCAAAAATGCACTTAATACACTCAGCCTACCCAACATCTCAGCTTAGCCTAGCCTACTTAAATGTGCTCACTTACATTAGCTGACAACTGGGCAAAATCACCTGACACAAAGCCTATTTTATAATAAAGTGTTGAAAATCTCATGTAATTTACTGAATGCTGTACTGAAAAACAAAATGATTGTCTGGGTAGAGAACGCTTGCCAGCCTATCAGTTGTTTACCCTCGTGACTACATGGCTCTCATACTGCCCTGGCCTAGCACTAGCTCTGGGAAAGATCCAAATTCAAAGTTGGACGTATGGTTTTTAACTGAACTTGTATCGCTCTCACATCACCATAAAGTCAGAAGGAAAATCACAAGATGAATCACTGCAAGGAAGGGAACACCACAGTAACAACTGTTGGACAAATACAATTGCAGGTTGGGCAACACATCTTGAGCTCTGAACTCTGGGCCCTCTGAATGGTGTTTAGTTACTTGGAGAAAGTCTTTCGATACCAGTGAAGTTATTTTTATTTTCTGTAAATATAATTTTACTGGAATTTCCAAAAATATATCTTTGTTCAGTCCTATACCTTACAACAAAAAAACAGATACTTTAATTATAAATTTTAAAAGACTTATTTTTCATTGTCAGTTTTAGCAGGCAGTCACAATCTTTTATTGAAAAAATTTAAAGACGACCTGAATAGCCAATAACAAAGAACAGCTGTCCATTAGATGAAATTAGTTGTTAAAATTGCATTTATAAAAACAACTTAGTAAAACAAAAAAATGCTTTTAACAAAATTCTAAGACAAAAATAATCAGGATACCATTTTGCAACTCTAAAATATCGAGCAAAAAAAAATAACTTGACTCTTTTTTAAAGAAAGACCAGGCTGGTTCAGAAGTACATACAGACGAGAGTAATAAAATCACAAAAGTCTGTCTCGGGCACACTGAAGTAAGGGGATCGGTCAATTTTCTGGGCTACAAAGATGGGTATGAGGAAAGACTATGTGGGAGAGGTGGTGCCTCAGGAAAATCTTCACAGAAAGAAGCCGGTGCTCAGGTGGAGGGAAGAGTGTCGTTCAGTGGAAGCCACCTGAACAAATCCTGTATCAAAGATGACAACTGGTCTGGAGCTGCAGGTGGATTTTTCACACCTACATTTTCAAATTTGTTTCATGTGAAAAAAATTAAGAATTTGCAGAGTCAAACAAAACACTCTTGTCTGTATTGGTTAGTATTATTTAAGACGCAGGAGGACTTTATAATTCAGATATAATTCAGATATAATTCAAAACCAAAAAGCACTGGAGCAAACAACTTCAGGCATTTACTAAATGGCACTAAGCATAGGACAACGTGTTTGCTATTCAACAGCTACCAATCAGAAGACCTGTGTTCACCTACAAAGGAAATTAACAAAAAGCAGGTATTTGATAAACACCAAACAAGAGATACAGCAGTTAAGAGCTTCTATGAAGCTAAGAGACTTTTTCCAAAACAAGACTTGAACTTAGTGAACTTAGTAAGCTCAACACCTACCACCTTCACCCACATTACTGCCCCGCCAAGCTCACCCCCAGAGATACACCGTCAGATAACGGTACAGACGTGGGTCCTCTGTGGCTGGTGGTACAACCTGACTCCCTCTCTGACCCCTCCTAGCCGGCCTGTCTTCCACTCTCTTTCTCCCAGTTGTTCTACCTCTCCCCTCCCCCAATCATTCCTCCCAACCACCTTCCCTCTCTACTACAAACAGGCTATCCCCACCCTTTCCCTGGAGGGCTCTACCAAAGGTCACCAATTACCAGCTTACTGCAAAGTCCAATGGTCATTTTGCAATTCTAAAAGAATTACTGACTCATCCACAGTATCTGACACTGCTTCATTCATTCCTCCCCTCCCCTTATCAAGTACAGGCACTTGGAGTCGAAGAACAGTAAGATCTGGTCCCTGCCCAGGGTCTAGCAGAGGCAGACTGTTTTGTGAACACCTGAGTTCAGTGCATTTTTCTAGGTACAATAGGGGACAATAGGCCACATAGAGGGATCAGCAGTTTTACAGAGCAAAGGACAAGTTATCTAGAAAGGACTGTGACTGATGATTAAGCCATTAGGCGACAAAATAAGAGTGGGGGTGGGTAGAGAGTGACAACAGAGGACTTGTTCCAAGCAAACAACAGCAGGACCCAACACAGACAGGAATGAGGTCCTTGGGAAGATGGGAGCAGAAGACACAACAGGAGTGGTAATAGGAGTGACTGCACGGAAATGAACCTGTGAATCGCTTGTGAAGCTGACTATCTAAGATAAATAAAAAACAAGGCAGGCAGTGGGACGACGAGAATAATAAATGAAAGCAAGGAAGGATGCACCCCAATGCATGCCAGGAGGTTCTGTATCCATGCTACGTGTCAATCACAGACTTGCCTCAGCATTCCAACTTCACAGGTACAGCAAGAAACATGATCAACATGATTTATGGTGCTCTTGAGATAAAAACTAACCAGCTGCTTAACAACAAAAGCTCATTACTTCTAATACTATCAACAGAGAGATTTCTAATATTTACAGTGTGACAAAGTTTGGATTTACTTTAACGGCAAAAGGAGGTCATTCTAAATAGACTCTGCTTTCACAGCATTAGTCACACTAACCTGTCTTCAGGAGAGCATCACAGCATAAGGAGACCCATAGTTCTAGATATATTTACATTCAAACATGTTTAGCTAAATACTGAAAATGCCACAGCCACTGTAGAGGTTTATTGAGCAAGGTAAAGCCTGCCCATAGAAGTAATCTTCAAATCTCCTTGTACTAATATATCAGGAAGCACGTCTGAGATCTTAAATCTCAATCTTAAAACTTCAGGTTTTTCAGTGTTGGCCAGACATATAAATACCAAATAAACCAAACCTATCTATCATCCAGTGTTAATGGGCAATATAGTCATGTCTGGGTGGATAGCGTAACGGGCTTGGAGGGAGTGCTTGATGCCTGCACTGTGGTGCTTACAGGGCTCTCTTATAATAGCGTAAGGCCACGATACTGGTCCTTTAAAGAGAAACAAGGCAGCAGACAGGGAGTCCGTCTTCACTGTGTACGGAGCTGGGAGTTTCCGTTTCAGTCTGGGATAATGAGAGAACTCTGGAATGGGGGGTGGTCACGGTGGTACAACAATGTGAATGTACTCAATGCTACTGAACTGAAACATGGCACGTATACACTGCCACAATGAAAACAAAAATGAAACAAAACCCAAACAAATAAACACACAAAAACCTGTCAAGCCACAGATCTAGCCTGCCAGATGCACGAACTCTATTCTGGTCCTGTTATCTCTCACCTCAATGCCACTGAAAAACAAAACCCGCACAGAGGCAAGACAGGTTGATTTTCCTGCAGATATATTTCCAAAGGCAGCAAACGAGTATGTACCTGAGAGATACACATAGAGCGATTTCAGGCAGAGCCAGCCCTTCACCATTCTATTTCCCATGGCATTTTCCCTTACAACCATATGTGCTTCTGTAATAAGTAAAGCCGCCCCAAATTTTCAGGTTACTTCATCACCCTCTGAGAAACCGAGTAAGAGAATTTATGAAACAGCCCTATGTTATTTACTGAACTTCTGATGGGCAACTAGGGAAACTGGTGCAGCGCCAAGTAATGATGAGAAAGGGAAAACCTCGTGCGGCCTTATTTGTGGCTCTTTGTTTACTCTCCACCTCATCATAAAAGGATGGTGGCTTAATTGATAATTGCATTTTATAGAAAAACTGACAGAATAATACTTTGAAGAACAAAGGCTATATTTTAGAAGATAAATTCCTTAGCCTACAGGGAAGCATTTAAATAGAAACTCTGCCTGATTATTTTCTCAAGGAAAACAGCAATGTTAATAGAAAGTCCCTTTTAATGTGGCAAATTTCTGAAGCCCTAGATCTTGAAAGTTTGGTCCGCATTAGGACTCAAGAATTATTTTGAACACAATCGCCTTTCACTTTACAATCTCTTCTTTCACATCCAAATAGTATGGAAACCAACAGCTGTGACGGGGTTAACATGACTTTAAAACATTCCTCATCACATATTATACATTAAAATGTACAGATTTTTGTGTATCAATCATATCTCAATAAAGCAGTTTGAAAAAAAAACTTCAGATTTAAGAGGATCATTAACTCTTTCTTGAGTTTTTCCTATTACTAAAAGGCAAAGAGAAGAGGTCATGAAGTTTACAATGCAAACATGCCAACAATTCTTATGTTATCCTGATCAACTTTTTTTTTTTGTATGACCTTTGAAAACAAGCTTGAGAACAAACAGTACAAAGGACCAAGATGTGGAAGACCGTGGATGAGGTCCAAATAACCTTTCCCCTGTTACTTAAGGTAACAGGAAATGGTCAGGAGATATACACATTCAATTTAATACTTTTATTGTTGGCTTCCCACATACTGGGAATATTCTAAAAATGTCCAAAGTAACCCAAAGTAACCCAAGCTTAAAATACTCATGCCAAATTTTAATTTCGCTTTAAGGTACAATCGTGTCAACTCAAAAATAGCATGGTAAATATAAAGAACACAAAGAAAATAAATAAAAACCAACCACATTTAAAATAAATTATAAACTGAAAGTCAGAATGGATCCAGAAAGGGCTGCCAAGAGGCTACTACAATAATTTACTAAGGAAGTGACATAAGCTTGAAACGGAACCTTGACAGCAAGCTTTAAGAGAGAGAGACATTCTAGACATATCATCCCTGAGAGATGTCCAAGGTCAAAATCAGGCAAATGGTGTAAGTGTTGCTTATGACAGAGTTTCTTAAAAGTATGGGCTTGTCCCCAAGCAACTAAATCTACTCCTATTTTCCACAACTTGCAAAATCCACACATGTAATTGAAGATGAAGAATTCCACAAACCACAGTGTGTAAACTACTGGGAATCTTATGTGTATACACTCTGGATGATTAAATATAGAGAATCCCAATTTATTCTGCAGAGATCCTTAATATTATTTTTGAGAAGGTCACATATGCATTCACTCTACAAAGAAAATAATTCTAGAAAAGGCTCATTATAGAATAATCCATAGTTATAAAACAAAATATTTTCTTGTTACTTCAATTTAAGAAATCAATGTTTACCAAGTATCTACCACACACCACATAAAGAGCTAGCTGATAAATTAGTGCAGGAAGATTAAGGAGACAAGACTGGTTCCCTCCAAGTATTCAAAAGTAATCCAATAAGTAATCCAAAAGTATCCAATAAGTAAGATACATCAGTAAACATATGTTTATACAGAGCATTTGTGGGAACAGTGGAAGAAGTCTCTTGTAAGAAAACCAGGGTATATTTCCAAGCAGAGATGACATCTGAGCTGCAATGTAAAGACCAGTTTAAGGCAGAAAAAGAGAGTAACAGGTACAAAGGGAATAACAAACAGTCCTCAAACCTGAAAGAACAAGTGTGTGTCCAAGAAACTCAGCAGAGCGAGAGAGGAGGGTGGCCTGGAGGGAAAAGATGGGGTCATCAGAGCTGAAGCTTTAAAGTGAATCAGATCACAGAGGTCGGACTTAACCTGTAGTCATCAGCATGTTTTTCTAGGGAGTGATGAGATCAGTTTTAGACTTTACAGATAGCTCTGATCTATCAGTATCCCCTGGCCATTCTAACAATTACCATGAACTTGGTAGCTTAAAGCAACCAAAATTTAGTCCTTCATAATTTTGGAAACCAGAAATCCAAACTCACCTTCACTGGACCAAAGGCACAGTGTTGGCAGGATCACTGTCCTTCTGATGGAAGTAGGGGAGAACACATTCCTTGTGTCTTCCAGCTCTGGGGTCTGTGTGTACTCCTGCACCTATGGCCACATCACTCTACGGCAGAAGTATCCTGCTGACATTCGGGTCCCACCCAGATAGGTCATCTATGATCATCTCCTCATCTCAAAATCCTTAATCACACTGGCCAAGATCTTTTTCCAAAAAAAAGGTTAAAGGTTCCCAGAATTAGAAGGCGAACCTTTCCAAGGGGTGGGGGGCACTTTTCAGCCTCCCACACCTGACAACATGCCATCTGAGTGACGGGATGGTGGAGACAAAGGCTAGAAGCAGCCAAACCTGTTAGATGAGTACCATCTTGTTCTCTGGGACCCAAGGAAGGGGAAGGTGAACTAAGGCACTGTCAGGGAGGACTGGGGGGAGGGGCAAGCCAAAGGGAAAAAGAGGACTTCCACATTTGTAGTTTTCACAGTGGGAAGATGATGATGCTGTTCACGAAGATGAGGAATGTAGAAGGGGCAGAACAAGGTTCCAAAAGAGAGGAGAATCCTAAATATATCCTTATTCTCTGCAACCAACTAGTCTTCAAGTGCAGTCATTTTGGCTTTAAAAATATATCCCAAAATTTCATTCACGCAAATATTTGAACTCATGGAATGTACTATCTGGTGGATGGACAGGTTGACAAAAACCAAATACTTCTACAGAAATCAACTATGGGAAAATGGTGCAGGGAGCCTGCAAGTGGGGATGTGATCGAGTCAATAAAGTCTACCATGCTTCCCTAAGGAAGCCCCTGACCCCTGAGCAAAGGTCAGAAGGATATGTGTTCACTAAAGCAATAAAGAGAGAGAACTTAATCTTTCCATTCTCACTTAAATTGCTTGTATTAAAACTTGTCATCTCTCATAATAAGGATACCAGAACCCTGAATCATCAGTCTTTACTCCTACAACACAAATACTCTACAAGAATGTGCACTTCTGAGTAGGGACCACGTCTTATTCTCTTTGAATTCCCAATTCTTAGTATAATTCAATCATAAGAATTCTACAATGTTCACCTAAAAAATGTGAATCTTTATAAGGCACTAATCCAATGACCCTGGAATAATTATGTTTGTTGGCTTCCCACTATCTATACGCTAAGATTCAAATTCTTCAGCAAAAAATTATCATAACACTCATTACCAGCTGGTCCTAAATTACCTTCTTGGCTTCATCTTGTCACTACTTCTCAGCACCCTAAACACTCACCCCTGCTTTGGCCACACCATCACATGAGGTTTCTGAAAACTATCTTTGCAAGTGTTGTCCTCTTACACAAAGAATATTCTACCCTGTCATATCTGTATGGAGAACTCCTTACTGACTCTTCAAAAATACTCCTCAAATGTAATGCTTTGTCCAACTTTCTCAAGCAGTTAGCAGTCTCTCTGAATTTCTGTAACCCCCCTGACATACCATTTGGTAGTACTCATTAATTTGCTCAAAAATATTTATCGAGCACCCCTTTCTTTGTTTAGTGCTATCCTAGAGGCTGGGAATGTATCAGTGAACAAAACAAAATCCCACTTTTACTGAGGAGCCTACATTCTAATTATAGATCAACAAACAAATGAATATTATATGAAATGCACTTTTTTTTTTTAAGGACAAAAGAGGGAAGGGGGTAAAAACTGATACACTGAAGGTCCTTCCGAGCAGAAGAATGAAGTGAGGGAACAAATACTGTAGGTATCTGGGATAAGGTATCCAGGCAGAGGAAATAATGAAAAGCAAAGGTCTAACCAGTACAAAAAGACTGATACCATACCATGCATATTTTCAGACCACAACGCTATGAAACTTGAAGACAATCATAAGAAAAAATTTGGAAAGACTGCAAGTACAGGGAGGTTAAAGAACATACCATTAAATAATGGAATGGATTAACCAGGAAATTAAGAGAGAAATTTAAAAAATACATGGAAGCAAATGAAAATGATAACATGACAGTCTAAAACCTTTGGGACACAGCAAAGGCAGTCACAAGAGGGAAGTACATAGCAATACAGGCCTTCCTCAAGAAGCAGGAAAATTCTCAAATACATAACCTAACCTTACACCTAAAGGAGCTGCAAAAGAACAGCAAATAAAGCCTAAAAACTTTTTAGAAGAAGGGAAATAATTAAGATCAGAGCAGAAATAAATGATATAGAAATTAAAAAAAAAAAAAAGAAACAATAGAACAGATCAATGAAACTAGGAGCTGGTTCTTTGAAATGATTAACAAAATTGGTAAATCCTAACCAGACTTACCAAAAAGAAAAGAGAAAGGACCCAAATAAGTAAAATCACAAATTGAAAGGGGAGAGATCATAACCAACACTGCAGAAATACAAACAATTGTGAGAGAATATTATGAACAACTATAGGCCAACAAACTGGGCAATCTGGAAGAAATAAATTCCTAAAAACATATAAACTACCAAAACTGAAACAGGAAGAAATAGAAAATTTGGACAGAACCAAAGCCAGCAAAGAAATTTTATCAAAAATTAACAAAAATCTCTCAAGAAGAGTCCAGGGCCTGATGGCTTCCCAGGGGAATTCTACTAAACATTTAAAGAATAATTAATACCTATTCTTCTGAAACTGTTCCAAAAAAATTGAAATAGAAGGATAACTTCCAACCCACTCTATGAGGCCAGCATTACCTTGACTCCAAAACCAGACAAAGACCCCATAAAAAGGGGAATTAAAGACCAATATCCCCAATAAACAAGGATGCAAAAATTCTCAACAAGATACTAATCAAATCCAACAGTACGTTAAAAAGGATTATTCACTGGGACACCTGGGTGGCTCAGTTGGTTAAGCTGCTGGCTTTGGCTCAGGTCTTGGGATCCAGAGGGATTCCCAGGGTCCTGAGATCCAGTCCCGCATTGCTCAGTGGGGAGCCTGCTTCTCTCTCTGCCTCTGCCTGCCACTCTGCTTGTGCTCTCTCTCTCACTCTCTGACAAAGAAATAAAATAAAAATCTTTAGAAAAGAAAAAAAAGGACTATTCACCATGATCAAGTGGGAATTTATTCCTGGGCTTCCGAGTTGTTCAATATCCACAAAACAACTGATAAGATACACCAAATTAATAAAAGAAAGGCTAAGAACCATGTGAGAGGATCCTCCCAATAGATGCAGAAAAAGCATGTGACAAAATACAGCATCCTTTCTTGATAAAAACCCTCAAGAAAGTAGGGATAGAAGGAGCATACCTCAACATCATAGAGGCCATAATCAAAAGACCTACAGCTAATATCATCCTCAATGGGGGAAAAATTGACAGCTTTTCCCCTATGGTCAGGAATATGACACAGGTGTCTACTCTCACCACTGCTGTTCAACATAGCACCGAAAGTCCTAGCCACAGCAACCAGACAACACAAAGACATAAAAGGCATCTAAACTGGCAACGAGGAAGTCAAACTTTCACTATTCGTAGATGACATGATGCTCTGTGTAGAAAACCCAAAAGACCACCCAAAAATTGGTAGAACTGATTCATGAATACAGCAAAATCACAGGATATAAAATCAATGTACAGAAATCTGTTGCATTTCTATATACCAGTAATGAAGCAGCAGAAATAGAAATCAAGGAATCAGTCCCATTTACAACTGCACCTAAAACAATAAGACACCTAGGAATAAAGCTAACCAAGAAGGTAAAAGATCTGAATGCTGAGAACTATAGAGCACTTATGAAAGAAATTGAAGGAGACACAAAGAAATGGAAAAATATTCTATGCCCGTGGACAGGAAGAACAAATATTATTAAAATGTTTATGCTACCCAAAGCAGTCTACATATTCATTGCAATCCCGATCAAAATACCATCAGCATTTTTCACAGAGCAGAAACAAACAATCCTAAAATTTGTATGGAACCAGAAAATCCCTGAATAGTCAAACTAATGTTGAAAAAGAAAACTAAAGCTGAAGGAATCACTATTTTGGACTTCAAGCTCTATTACAAAGCTGTAAGCATCCAGACAGTATGGTACTGGCACAAGAACAGACAATAGATCAATGGAACAGAATAGAGACCCCAGAAATGCAAACTATATGGTCAACTCCTCTTCAACAAAGCAGGAAAGAATACCCAATGGAGAAAAGATGGTCTCTTCAACAAACATTAGGAAAACTGGACAGCCATGTGCAGAAAAATGAAACTGGACCATTTTCTTACACCACACAAAAAATAAATTTGAAATGGATAAAAGACCTAAATGTGAGACAGCAAGGTAACAAAATCCTAGAGGAGAAAACAGGCAGCAACCTCTCTGACCTAGGCCACAGCAACTTCTTACAAGACATGTCTCTGGAGGCAAGGGAAACAAAAGCAAAAATGAACTATTGGGACCTCATCAAAATCAAAAGCTTCAGCACAGTGAAGGAAACAACAAAACTAAAAGGCAACCAACAGAATGGGAGAAAATATTTGCAAATGACATATCAAATAAAGAGCTAGCATCCAGAATCTATAAAGAACTTACCAAACTCACCCAAAAAATAGATAATCCAGTTAATAAATGGGAAGACATGAATAGACACTTTTCATGAATTTGAGAAATTAATTGAGAGATCTGGTAGGAGACACTTTTCCAAAGACATACATATGGCTAACAGACACATGAAAAAATGTTCAACATAACTCAGCTTCAGGGAAACACAAATCAAAACCACAATAAGGTATCACCTCACACTGGTCAGAATGGCTAAAATTAACATGTCGGGAAATGACAGATGTTGGCAAGGATGTGGAGAAGAGGAAAGCCTCTTACACTGTTGGTGGGAATGCAAACTGGTGCAGCCACTCTGGAAAACTGCATGGAGGCTCCTCAAAAAGCTAAAAGTGGAGCTACCCTACGACCCAGTGACTGTACTACTAGATATTTACCCAAAGGATATAAAGAGTGATTCGAAGGGGCACATGCCACCCAATGTTTATAGTAGCAATGTCCACAATAGCCAACTATGGAAAGAGCCAGATGTCCACTGACAGATGAATAGAAAAAGATGTGATATATACACACACACACATATATACATACATATACACACAATGGAAAATTATTCAGCCATAAGAAGAATGAAATCTTGCCACATGCAATAATGTAGATGGAACTAGAAAGTATTACGCTACGCGAAATAAGTCAGTTGGAGAAAAACAAATACCGTATGATTTCACTAATGTGGAATTTGAGAAACAGGGGCGCCTGGGTGGCTCAGTGGGTTAAAGCCTCTGCCTTCGGCTCAGGTCATGATCCCAGGGTTCTGGGATCGAGCCCCGCATCGGGCTCTCTGCTTGGCAGGGAGCCTGCCTCCTCCTCTCTCTCTGCCTGCCTCTCTGCCTACTTGTGATCTGTCTGTCAAATAAATAAATAAATAAATCTAAAAAAAAAAAAAGGCACTTGCTGTGATGAGCCCCGGGTGTTATATATAAGTGAAAATCACTAAATTCTACTCCTGAAACCAATACTACACTATATGTTAACTATCTTGAATCTAAGAAAAAAGAGGCCTAAGGGAGAGCATGCTTGGCAAGCTGTAGAACCAGAACTGAGGTCAGAGGGACAGAAGTGAGGAGTACAGAGGCAGACTTTGGAATGGTGGCAGAGGGCCAGATCATGTTGGGCTTTGGCTTTTATTCCAGCCAAGATGCAAAGCCACTGGAGGATTCAGTGTAGAGAACTGACATGAATGGATTCATGTTTCAGAATGATCACTGTGAATTTTGGGTTAAGAACACTTCTGGAGATAGGGCTGCAGGCAGAGAGAGCAGTCAGAAAACCACTGAACGACCCAGGCCAGAGATGGTGGGGGTGCAGGTCTGGGTGATAAGATTCTCATATGGCAAGTGACCAGATTTCATTTCACTATTTCATTTATTTCATTTCATTTCATTTTTAAGGGGAGAGCACAAGCTGGGAGGGGAGCAGGAAGGGCAGAGGGAGAGGGAGAGAGTGAATCACAAGCAAGTTCTACGCTCAGCGCAGATCCTGATAGGGACTCAATCCCACAGCCCTGAGCCAAAACCAAGATCATACCTGAGCCAAAACCAAGAGTCAGATGCTTAACCAACTAAGCCACCCAGGTGCCCCTGATGTATTTTGAAGGTCCACCTAATAGAATTCATTGGTTGACTGAAGGTGGATGTGACGCACAAAAATAAAACTGTCTATGATAGAGAAGTCAAAGATTGCCAGAGTCAAAGGTCAAAAGTCAAAGGTTGGCCAAAGCATCTGGAAAGACAGATCTTCCATCTACCAAGATGCAGAAGACTGCAAAAGGGGAAGGCTTTGAGTAGAAAGCAAGAGTTCTCTGCAGGACACTTTAAGACATGTAGGAGCTCTCTTAGACATTAAAGTGAATATGCCAAGTAGATAGACAGACATGAGTCTGAAATTTGGGGGGTGGGGGAGACAAAGGCTGGAAATACAAACTTATGGATTTATCAGAATACAGACAATATTTAAAGGCACAGGACTACCATGAGGCCACTTAAGGCCATGTTGCTCAAGCTTTAATGTCCGTATGAATCACCTACAGATTTGGGGAAAAAATGCATATTTTTATTCACTAGGTCTGAACTGAGGCCTTGGGTTCTACATTTCCAACAAGCTCCCAGGTGATGCCGATACCTACCTTCAGACCACACCTGGGAGTAGAAAGGACCTAGAGATAAGTATGGACAGAAAAGAGGTTACCTGCCTGCCCCTGCGACACTCTAATATCAAAGTTGGAAGGATGCAAAACGACTGGCAAAGGAAACTGAGAAAGAAAATGAAGGGTGCTATTTTGGAATCTAAGGAAAGAAAATGATCTAAAAGGGAGGGTGTAACCAACAACTCTAAGTGCTGGTGAGAGGTCAAGAAAGAGGAGAACCAAGAAAGAACCGCGCAGTTAGCTGAGTGCAGTACAGTGGTGACCTGCTCCAGAGCACCATGGGCAAACAAACAGGGTGTTCAAGACAGATGGTCAGAATGGAAAGCAATGTGGGATCAAAGGTATTTTTTAAAATTTCACTTATTTGAGAGAGGCAGAGATAGTGACAGAGATAGAGAGAGCAGGAGAGAGAGAAGCCAACTCCCAGCAGAGCAGAGAGCCCAACATGGGGCTCGATCCCAGAACTCTGGAATCATGACCTGAGCTGAAGGCAGAGGCTTCACCAACTGACCCACCCAGGAGCCCCAAAGATATTTTTATATGATTTAGCACTGTAAGGATAAGACAGTTGATGGGAACAAGAATTACCTGGGAAAGAGGAGGAGATGCACAGATGTCCTTCTGTAGGTCCAGTAAGGAGTGGAAGGGATCCCAGGCACAAATGGAGGGGGTAGTTTCAGTTAGGGACACAACACTCATCAATGCAAAGCAGAGAAGGCAGAACACGCACACGTATGGACACAGCCAGGTGTGTGACGGCTTCGACAATGGAATCATGAGTCTCTTGGTGACATGACTTCAGATGGCACAGGATGGAGAATAAGGCATGAGAAGTTGTAGCTGACATAAGCATGAAAGCAGAATGTGAAAGCAATGGACTACAGACAAGTAGGACTGCTGGGCTGCCAAAGGGCACAACATGGACTTTAGCGGCCATGGGGATACAGCCAGACCCACTGGTGTGGCCCTAGATATGTCTCCAGCCTCACCAAGTCCCTTGAGGACTGGGGCTGGAAGGGGGAAGAGGGATGGTGCAGGATTCTGCCAGCTGAGTACAACGCAAGGAGAGAAAGGCAGGCAACTGATCCCATATTGCCCCAAGCAAGCTAGGCCTCAAAGAAGGGAGAGGAGGGCACACGTGGAGTGAGGGGTGGTGTAAAGATGGGAGATGATGTGGGACACCTGGGCTGATGAAGCATCTGCCTTCGGCTCAGGTCATGATCCCCGGGTCCTAAGATCCAGCTTCACATCAGGCTCCCTGCTCATCAGGAGAGTCTGCTTCTCCCTCTCCTTCCCTCTCCACTCATGAGCTCTCTCGCTCTCACTCTCTCTCACATAAGTAAACAAATAAAACCTTTTTTAAAAAATGGAGGTGATGTGGTGCAGTCAAAACAATGTTGGGATCAAGGTTTCTGAGAGAGTGGGTCCAAAGACAGGAGACAAGTGTCAAACTGTCGCCCATACCAAACAGAGAGGACGGTATTGACATAGCTCCTGAGAAAGGCAAACTCGAAGGTCCAGTGTCAGAGCGAGCAGCTAGGGTGGGCTGGAGGGCCGGATCCCTTGTACACTGCACTGACACTGGCTCTCCATGCATTCATCTATCGTCTTGGACCGACTGCGAGCCCCCCAGATTGAGGGACGGGGTCTTAGCTATCTTGGTATAACTGTGCCTAACAAAGCACGTGGCGCACAGTAGGCACTCAACAGTTGTGTCTGTGTAGTGAAATCCTCTCAGTGCTAAGGACAGTACAAAATGCATGCAGCTTACAGTAAATATTTAATGGAGACATCCATTTAGTCAATAACATTTCGGAAAACGAAGATGGACCCAGAAGGTCAAGCCAAATCCTAAAGGATAAATTACACTCAGCAAGTTTACTGACAACACAGAGAGAATATAAGTAAGCTGCTGGATAGTTGTTTAATATTACAAAACTAAAACTAGATGAAGAGCCCCTGCCACTCATCGGATTTTCTCCAGAATGTTCCTTCATGTTACAAATGGAAGGTGTTTAACGACAGCCATATTCTGTGGTACTCAATTTGCTGTCTATCACATCAATTAATTAATATGTTTTGTACTGGGAAGTAGAGAAAATACAAAAGTTAATACAAAGTCTCTACCCTTAAGGGAAATATAGTGATAAGGAATATCAGTGATAAGTATATAGAGATAAGGAAGGAATGCACAGAAAGTTACATAACCAGAAAAAGGGCAAGAATAAGGCAGTATGGCTAATTCTCAGAAAAAGGGGAGGGGGAAACAACAGAGAAAAGAGTGCTAGGAATACAGAGGGGGGTGGTAACGCCAGGCACTAGGCAGGGGCAGACGACAGTAAAGACAAACGGAATAGGGCCATATAAGAAACAGACAGCTACTTCAAAAATAAACCGTAGAAGGAGACAACAGTGACCATGGTGATCAGATCCCGTGTCTTCTAGGTGGAAGATGTCAGTGGGGATGATATCACATGTTCTCCACTAACTAGGACCTTGAGTACTTACTGGATTAAACTCTAACATAGGTCATAACTGGTCCTGTGTTACTCTCCTCCAGAAGAAACCAAAATCGTTATATTACCACTTTCCATTTTGAAAGTTTTGACTTAAAAAGACACGAGCACCACCCTTGGAACTGCTGAGAAATGCTAAAACTGGCTTCTATTTCATGACATAACCATCTATCGGTTTTGCCAGTCTACACTATTGGATTGTATGCATTATTCATGCACATTTCGACCAAAATAGCATTAAGAGGAAAACCTAGCAAGAAAGCCTTTCTTGAGCAACTGATCTCAACATGTTTCTAAAAAGGAAAATGAACAGACAGTAAGAAAACCAATATATTTTGAAGTTATAATATCCAAAAGGCAGGAATTTTGGTGAAACTGCTAGTTCCATCATACCAGTTCTAAACAATAATAGCCACAAAATTATTTAACTGGTAACAAATGTTTCAAAAATAATTCCTTAGAAGATGATCAGAGATTCACAAAGTCAAGCACCCTGAACTGTCCCCACCCTTGCTACTTTTCCATCCCCCCACACCGTGCTCTCTGTGAGCAGGTCTCATAGCCCCAACTGGATTGTAAATTCCTCAAGAACAAATTTTATCTCTTAGAACCACCTCACCCCGGCTCATTCTTTGTCTGCCATCCGTCCTCTCCTACACGGAATCCACAGAGGAGCATGCAGACTGTATGAAATCAGCAAGCACTAATGATTCTCTTGTGCTTGTATTGAACACCAATATATTTTTAGGGAGGACAGAAATACCAGTGGCATTTGTTCAAAACCTGCATTCAACATTTAGGAGGAACTCAGGGATTTAGGAAGATAGGGTAATCGTGATCACACAGAGACCACCAGTACAGTCCCATGAAGAGGTGTCAGTGAGGGAGCACAAAACAAGAAATGATTAATTCTGCCAGGGGGGTCAGCAAAGACTACTCCGGAGAGGAGGTAAGTTGGTGATATTTGAGAGCTCTGGTGGGAGCAGGGGGTAGAATATAGAAAGAGTGAAACGGAAAGGGTAGGAATACGAAAAAGGACCCACTCTCTTCTTCCCTAAAGTGGTTCTTTCTATTATTTCTACACTTCATTTGCTTGCAGAACATTTTTTTCCAGAGAACCAGTTTTCCTTTCGTTTCTCTTTATATCTTGTTGCTTCAGTGTGCATGACTGGCTTAGCCCCTGTACCAGGAAGGGGTCACTTTATAGGAAGATCAGCAATTTCACTCAACATGATTTTATTTCTTTTCTTACACACACACACAATTAGATGTTGCTCCTTTTAAATCATGTTACACAACAAAATTCAACCAAATTGTGAATAAGAAATCTATTTGCTTCACGAATTTTTCACGGAATCTTTAGTCACCAAGCATACTTGAAAAATAATGTAAAAATGACCAAGTGATCCCACAACACTGGAAAAATTAGTCTATACTGTATGTTTGCATCAAGGTCTTGTCTCACCCGCTATACTAGATTCTCATTGATCCTGCTTATCTGCAAAACCTAAAGGGACATAAGAGAAAAGTAGCTGAGAGAAAACAGGAAGTCACATGGCCTTTCAGTCTAAACAAATAAAATTATCCTGTTATTTTAAAGGAAGTAAAAGAAGCTGTAAAAGCAACTTTCAAAAAGATTAAACATTGAGTCAAAATAATTTACAAATATTTCAAGAGAAGAATCTTTAAAAATCTTTTTACATCTTTTAAATATTAGCTTGATTTAATCTTTTATTATGAGTCAGCAATTAAAAATAGGCTTTAAAAAAAAAAGGTTTAAACAAAGTATAGGTCTGCATACTTTTTCTTGGTCTTATTTAACTCCACACCTAGTAGCCTGCTGTCACTACTACGCTGCAGGGCTGGAGGAAGGCTAGGGTGGCTAATGCAGTTAAGTGAAGGGAGTAAGGGGACAAGACTGATTTGAGGACACAGGCAGGATAGGGATCATGTCAGGAGCCTTAAAGGCCTGTTATGGAGTCTGATTTTTATCTCAGTGCAATGAGAAGCCACCACAGGATTTTAGGCAGGGGAATGCAATGAGATGGCTGTCTACAAAGTGTCATTGTGGGTGGTGTATAGAGAGTGAACTTCAGGAGGGCAATGTCAGAAGCGTGATAGTTAAGAGGCTGGACAGGAGTGGGAGTGGGTATGTCACAGGTGACAGCTCAGTGTGCTGGATGCCGTTTTAAGTGTACATGTTTATCACAGTGAGCTCATGACCCTCTTGCAGATGAAGAAATGAGGTACAGAAAAGCGAAGTAACTTTCCAAAGGATATAGGAATTAGTAGAGCCATAATTTATCAACAGCCTCCAGCCCCAGCACCTACCTTTAATCCTATAGTAATAGAACATACATGGCTTTGAGGTACGATTTTAAGATAGAATGAACAAGCTTTGGGCTGGGTTTCATGGATGGGGATATCAATGTCACAAACCACTCTGAGGTGTCTGGCTTTAGAAGAGGAAGGAGATGCCAGTTACTAAAATGAGGTAAACTCTAGGAGAAGGAGGAGGTGGAAGATCTAAGAGAAAGGTCAAAAACTCATTTGTTTATCCACCTGATAGTTGAGTATATAAGTCTCTAACAAGAGGTCAGGGTTAGAAATATAAATTTGGGGACTGTGGTGGTCAGACTAATGGTCCCCCAAACGTGTCCATATCCTAACCTCCAGAACCTGTGGGTATATTACCTTACATGGTAAGAGGACTCTGCAGATGTGGCTGGGGACTTGAGATGGAGAGGTTACCCTGCGTGGACTCCTTAATATTCCTAAGGTCCTTTAACAAAGTGAGGGAGAAAAGTCAGAGTCAGAGAGAGTGTCTGGAAGACGTCACACTGCTAGCTTTGAGGATGGAGGATGGGGCCTCAAGTCAACAGATGCAGGTGGTCTCTAGAAATTAAAAAAGGCAAGGAAATAGATGCTCCCCCAGAGCCTCCAGAAGAAACACAACTCTAACCAAGACCTTGACTTTGGGACTTCTGACCTCCAGCACTGTAAGAAAATAAATCTGAGCTGTTCAAGCACATTCGTGGTAAGTTGCTATAGTAGCAACAGGAAACTACTACAGGAATTTTAAGTTAGTATTTAAAATGATGTGGTATTGAAAGGGAAGGTAGAAAAACAATAACCAAACAGTTCTTGAGAAGGTACAAGGAGATGGGTATATGAACAAATGAAGAGGGGATGGCTTTCACTGAGGAGGAACATTTCTTCTTTTTTAACAGAGAGGAAGAAGGAAGCAGGAGGGGAGGTTGATGTGCAAAGACTGCAGCGAGGAGATGAAGTCATTCCCAAATGATGGCTTTTATGATCTCAGTGAATATATGGCTAGGTCATCAGCAGCCCACAGCTTGAACCCAGGGCACTGGACTCTTAACCTTAATGCAGTTATACATGCATCAAATGATTCTCAAGATTTCTAGTAGGAAATAGTAGGAGTGGCCACAGAAAGTACTCTGTTCAGGCAAATGCAACGCAACTCAGGTGAGTCATTCAGGGCAGGAAGGAGCAAAGGCATGGCACCTGTCCGTTTCCTTCATTTCTACAACCACAGTAGAACATGCCGACTGACCTAGACACTTGCACTGAGGCTCACGATCCTCCTCAACACAGCAAACCATAAAGCAACAAGTACCGCAGACCAGTCTGAATTGGCACTTGGGCTGTGTTGTTATTTGCCAGTCCTCACCTGGGGACTACAGTCCTTTTTATCTCTTCCTCCCAGAGGAGATGATCTGGGAGAGTGTTTTGGGTGCTAAAATATGAGAAGCAGAAAGATGACAGTAGCTGCTAAATGTCTATCAAGAAGAGAATGCAGTGGTGAATCATATCCCGGACTTTTACACAACCTTTAAAAAGAATGAGCTAGAGTTGTACTACCGAAGGGAAAGATTTCCAAGTTATGTTGTTACATGAAACTGCAGATCCAGGAAGATCATCAGCCACTTCCACTCCTGATTCGCAACAAACGAAGCCGTATGAACATGTACACATACGCAGGGGTCTGCTTTAAAAAGGCCTGGAAGAGAATGGATCAGGCTGTCAGTAAGAACTTCCAAGGAAGAGTACTTAACTAGGATAAGGGATGAAAAGAAAACTTCACTGGGTAATGCAAGTTCTTTTTTCTTTTTTTTTTTTTTAAGATTTTATTTATTTATTTGACAGAGAGAGAGAGAGATCACAAGTAGGCTGAGAGGCTGGTAGAGAGAGAGGGGGGAGCTCGCTCCCAGGACTCTGAGATCATGACCTGAGCCGAAGGCAGAGGCTTAACCCACCGAGCTACCCAGGCGCCCCTGCACGTACTTTCATACTGAATCATTTATAACAATTTTTCTTAATGAACATTAATTTTTTTCTCTCTTTAAAAAAAAAAAAAAAAGACCATAAAAGATGAGCTAAAGTGTCTGGGCTCTTGTATATTCAGACCTCTTTACATTTAATCCTATGATTCCCTCTAGCGACTTTCCCTTTTGGATGCCCCAGACTTTCCCTTTTGGATGCCCCAAACCGAAGGAATACAGAAGATAACACTATTGGACTTGGCACAGGGTAGGTGTGAAAAAATGTTTGTAGCCTCCAATGTCATTCCTCCTCCCTTCCCACTTCTCTCACTCATGTTAAATACTTCCTTTGCCCTGCCACTCATCCCACTGCTTTCAAATCCTAGCTTCACTTTCTCTCCCCAGTGAGTCACTCCTTTCATTAATGCCTTATCTAAGACAACATCATTATCAGTATAATCTTTTCTCTAATGATTCCAAAATCTGGCTATTAAAATTACTTCTCATTCTTTTCATTATATCATACTTCCCACAATAAAGGTCCTATTTGCTCTGTTTATCTCACATAAGGAATCTCTTCGCCAAAATCCCACCAAACAATCATTTTCCCTGTCTTAGATGATCACCGTTTTGATTTCCTCAACCCCATCTTCTTTAGTTCTCATTTCTATTACCGCTCACTGTGCTTCCTTTAATCTCCTACTTTGAATGTAGTCCTTTCACTCCCTATCCACCGGGGTCTCCTGCTTTCATGGTCAAGTTCAACAAGAACAGTAATTGTGCACATCCATCTATTAAGAACTTGATTTCCTCACATAAGAGAGCTGTTCTCAGCCTCACTCATCTCCAGCCACTCTCTGACACACACCCACCTCAGAAACTCTGAAGTAAATTCTTCAAAGGTCAAAACTGCTTAGTGGGCCATCCCCTCCCAAGTCATTTAGCTCCCCACTACATCTATTTTCGGAGTACCTAGTATGCATCAGGCCCCATCCTAAACACAGTTTATTTTATTTTATTTTTAGATTTTATTTATTTATTTGACAGACAGAGATCACAAGCAGGCAAGAGAGGCAGGCAGGGAGAGAGAGGAGGAAGCAGGCTCTCCGCGGAGCAGAAAGCCCGATGCGGGGCTCGATCCCAGGACCCCAGGATCATGACCTGAGCCAAAAGCAGAGGCTTTAACCCACGGAGCCACCCAGGCGCCCCCTAAACACAGTTTAAACACAAGAACTCATTTAATCCTGACTGAGCCTGTGGAAATGGATATACTTATCCCCATTTTAAATACGTGTCAACACAGAACCTGAGAGGTCACAGAACTTGTCCAAGGTCACACGGCTGGCTAATGTCAGAGGCAGGATTCCAATTTAGGCAACGGAGTCCATGCACATCATTTTTTGTCAGGTTTTTGGCATGTATTTCTGAGGCAGAATTAAGCACTTCTCTCTGCTCCAGCCCACCGAGGGGTCACGGCTACTCCGGCACTCAGCATACTGTACACTAACCACATCCCTCATCTGAACCTTCTGAGGATACAGAGTACTCTCTGATGACAGAAACTGTCCCCTGCTCTAGCCTGAGACACGTAACAGCACCCGGAACTAGGAGGTATTTAATGGTCCCTGAATAAAGGAAAAAGAAATCAAATTCATGAGTTTTAGCAGCGCCCCCTCTCCAGCTTTGCATGTGCTGCCAGTGTCGGCAGGCTCGTTCTCAACTTTCAGGCTCCCGCCTCAATAACACCACACGAAAGGCAGACCGTCTGGGGAGTGGTAGTGCTGTGCCTCAGCTGCCCAGTCCAGGACGCTGCAGGTGACATCGACCCTCAGCAGACATTTAGGTGGTGGGCTTCCATTCACCAGCACCACGGGTGGCGGGATGCTACAGTTACCTGACAGCGCATCATAGAACTCGTCCTCACTGAGGATGCTGCGAGGTGGGGAGCCTTCAACCAGAGACCGCTCTAATTCATGATGCTCGGTGGCCAGAGTCTCCAGTGCTTCTGACAAAATTTTGTTTTTTTCTTGCTCCTGTTCCAATTTAAAATTCCTCACCTAGAAGAGAAGAGAGAAACATGAAGACTTCAGAGTGGCAAGAGGCAAGTCTTACACATGAAAGATGTAAAATTTATTTGCTTTTCATCTAGTTCAACCGCAACATCAGAAATGAAAACAGCCGTGTCATATACACGCACGGATGAATGAGCACACTTACTAAGCCAATTCTATTCTTCCTGTGGGGCCTTTTCTTACAACAGCTCTAGCTAATGAAAACAGATTAGGACTAGCAAATTTGGCTCAAAGGACCAAGATTCTAGTGTAAGAACAGAGGCCAATTCAGAAATCAGATAAAACTTTTTAAAAATAGAGACTCCCTCTCTCAACATTAATCATGAAAGCCAGCTTTTGAACAAAATAATTAAAACAATTCTGAGTATTAAAACATGTACGTTATGATCGGGCCACCTGGGTGGCTCAGTCAGGTTAAGCACTGGACTCTTGATTTTGGCTCAGGTCACGATCTCAGGGTGGTGGCATCAAGCCCCAAGTTGGGCTCCCACTCAGCAGGGAGTCTGCTCAAGATTCTCTCTCCCCCTCTGCCTACCCATCCCACTTGCACTCTCTCTAAATATAATGATAATAATAATAAATAAAGCATAAGATATAACCCTCTAGCTTACTTTAAAAATAGCTGATATATGAAAGGAAACAAGTGGCCAAGCAATTGACAATTTGACCTAATTTTTCAATTCCATATTTTGGTTATGGTTCCATATTTTACCATGAATTTAGCACACTAATAACAATGAAAAGAGATTATAACAAAGGCAAAGACTGGTTCATTTTTCATTTTTTAATGAAATGATCAATTCCTCCTACCTAATTCAAGAGCATTTCAAACTTCGCAGTTAACGAACACCCCCCAAAATTTAAGCAAGCTGACCCTCCTACAAAATAGCAAGTGCTAGATTTGCTGTGGACAGTTTCACCTGTCTTGATATCAGGACTCTAGGAATCAAAACTATTCTGTAATCTCCCTCAACTTCCAGAAAAGAGATCTACCATTACCCATGGTGCAATCTCAGAAGTCTCGTGTTCCTTAGCTGCCTCATCTAAAAATTGGATTATTAGACAATAGCAGAATTCTCTATCAGTAGTCTTCAAACCCCCCCCCCTTTTTTTTTTTACTTTAGCAAAGCAGAACCTTTCTCAAAAATAACCCCAACACAGGAAGCAGATGTTTCAGGAAGCTGTGCTGGCTGACACTGGGACAACCAGGAGCACTACAGCTTTCCCTCCCCTTCATCCAAAGTGGGGACTGTTCCAACAGTTTGAAAAGCACTGGGCAGGGTGACTCTACAACCTCCTCCAGGTGGAAGCTCTGATGGGTCCTGGGAGCCACAGAACTCAGCTGCTCTCTGAATTAGTCTCTCTGCTGAATTTCACCCTTTCAGACTTCCTGACGCTCCCTGGCACCTTCTCCTCCCTGCGTTCTGACTCCAGAGTACTTTGTGGCCCTGAGTTGCTGAGAGCCACACATCAGGTTCAACACGGAGAGCCCTGGACAGAACTTAAAAATACAGCTTTAATGAAATGCTATGTTAACAGAAGAAACAGAGTAAAACCTTTATTATCTTGGGAATAGTTCTAGTCCTCAGGCACCTTAGTGTTTATCATTACAGCAATGAGATTATTATTAGAGCTGTGATCATGAAATAAGAATAGCAATAAATGGTAATTTAGCAAGGGCATGCAAAACTGAAAAAAAGTTAAATACTTCTATAATTATAGTTTTTAAGAAATTGCAAAATACCTGTAAATATTCCTACAATCTACAATTTATCTTCAGAGGAGGAAGTACTCTTATTATGGCAAAACAATAACAACAACAAACCCAAATTGTTCTCCCTCCATTTCATGGGTAAAACAACTCATTTATCGGGGCGCCTGGGTGGCTCAGTGGGTTGAGCCTCTGCCTTTGGCTCTGGTCATGGTCTCAGGGTCCTGGGATCGAGCCCCACATCAGGCTCTCTGCTCAGCAGGGAGCCTGCTTCCCCTCCCCTCTCTCTCTGCCTGCCTCTCTGCCTATTTGTGATCTCTCTGTCAAATAAATAAATAAAATCTTAAAAAAAAAACACAACTCATTTATCTGTAAACAAGGACTACAAAATTGAGCACAATGTCCAAAATTATCCTTTCTTCAAATGGAAAAGATCTCTACAGCACTGTTAAATATCTAGATTCCAGAAATACCACTGTAGGAGGATCCAAGCTCCTTCAACCCTGCCCACCTGGCTCCCTTTAGCTTTATCCTTATAGCTTTTCAAATATCAAAATGCAAATGCACTGTTGAAATTGAACCTTTCAATATATGCATCTACTAAATTAACCCTTCTAGTTCACAAATACATTAGTTTTATACCTATATTCATCTAGACTTCAGAATAGTGGCAAAATAAATGATTGAGGCCCCCAAATACCATGTTCCCTCAACAAAATCTTATTCAAAATTCAATTTACCCCTCTATCCATCTAAAATAAGCACCACTTCATTTCTGCTACTTTGGACATATGTTCTCACTTGTTCTTAAGAGGAGTGAAAAGGGTGGGAAGCAGAAGCAGGAGAAGCTCTCACCACTATTCTAGCTCTTACCTTGTTTTTATCTCATTGACCTGACTGCACTTGTCCTTGTTTCAAGCATAACAGGATCTTCTGCACTGAAGATCCCTTCCTCAAAAATTACACACAAAACGGCAATTTCTTTCATCAGGTATAGTGATGTACCTGAGAGTAGGTATATACATCGCAGAAACTACAGTAAAGAGGTCTTCACTGGTTTAGGGAAGCATCTAAGAACATACTAACTGCCATCGGTAACCCTGGAACAATGGATTCCAAATCCTCTGCAATCTCAGTATTTCAGCAACACCAGGGGACAAACCTGGCATTTAAAAATTACTGCAGAAGCCCAACATATGTGTTTATAATTACAGTAGAACATTTCTAGAATACGGGTGACATTTTTCAAATTAAATATAAAATTCAAATAAAAAATTTACACCCTCAGCCCTCTAACTTTCCCATAACTAAAATTAACATATAACAAAGTGAACGTAAATGTCTAACTTATTTGGAATAATTTAAGGACCAAACCATCACAGTCTCTTAGTAATAAACATATACATGGTCCACATCTGTGCCACTTTAGACTAATGCAAATACAAGCCTTTCCACTCGTTGTCTCAAACCACAGCAACACGATCATCTTACATCTTACTCCATTTCATGCTGGCAGGTGGAAATTCACAATGAACACTTCCAAAGTGTTCTTCACACAGCGGATGCCGGCTGAAGAATCAAGAGTTTTAAAAAGTTACGTGCTAGCCAGTGCACACACATTTTATCTACTCTCATTCTATTAAGTACCCTGCTATTTCCCCATGTTGTACAGAGGTTAAGTTGGGCGGAGACAATGATTACATCTGGGAAAAACACACTACTAAGCGGGGAGTAGGTGATGAGTATTCACAGAATATTGTGTCCAATTATCCAATTACAGGTTAGGTGAGATTCTGGTCTTGATCAGTCTCATAAAACTCTTTCAACTGGTCACACTCCCATCAGCTAAATAGCATTAGCCTTACTCATTATTGGGTGCATGGCTACAATAACACAGAATGTTTTCGCTTAACACTGAAATACTCTAGACCTTGAATTTAAAACATCTAGTTTCATCTCTCAGGTAAGGAATTACACTGACAATTATTTTTGTGGTTATAGGATCAACACTATATTGACTTCAAAACTTCTTAAGATATGTGTGCTTTAGATGATTCCCTGCTATGGCCACATCTGTTACAGTGCGTCTGGTCCTTTAGAGCCCGTAAGTGCTCTTCTGCTCCTGGAAGGCTACCGAACTGTTTTGGTGTATGAGGATGGAGCCCTTGTGTGAATGACAGAGTTCTAAATCCACTGCCAGGCTGAATCACACTCTCATCTCCGGGCCCAGGAAAATTAAGGTCTGATCCCTGTCTGAGGCACAATCAAGTGTAATAATACATATCCTCAAGACCACAGGGTATATTTCCTTTGTTTTAAAGATTTACAAAGCATCTTTACACACATTACACCTCCAAGTTTTCACAGATTCTAATGCCCTTCTGTGCTATCCCATCATGGCCTTCTATGCTCTTCTATGCATTTCCTTATGCTCCTGAAGGCCTTTTCTTCAGTCCTTTTGAAAAAGGACTTCCTTACTAGAGGGTATTATGCTTAGTGAAATAAGTCAATCGGAGAAAGACAACTATCATATGATCTCCCTGATATGAGGAAGTGGAGATGCAACGTGGGGGGCTTGGGGGATAGGAAAAGAATAAATGAAACAAGATGGGATTGGGAGGGAGACAAACCATCAGAGACTCTTAATGTCACAAAACAAACTGAGGGTGGCTGGGGGGAGGGGGGTAGGGAGAGGGTGGTGGGGTTATGGACATTGGGGAGGGTATGTGCTATGGTGAGTGCTGTGAAGTGTGTAAACCTGGAGATTCACAGACATGTACCCCTGGGGCTAATAATACATTACAGGTTTATAAAAAAATTTTTAAAAATTATTAAAAAGAGAAAGAAAGAAAAGGACTTCCTTATGTTCCTGAAAGCCTTTTCTTCAGTCCTTTTGAAAAAGACACTTATTCAAAAACAACTATGCCTCAGTGACCAAAGCAGATCTGTCTGATAAGAGACTATGGAGATGGAGGCAGGATAAGCAAGGCAGTTGTGGTGGGGGAAGAAGGACAGTATAAAGCTTGCAGATGGCCTTAAAATCTTTGGCTTTGATTCTGAGTGGAGGGAAACTAATGGAGGGGTCTGTACAGAGGAGTAACCTCATCTGATTTACATTTGAATACAATCTCTCCGGCTGACCTTGTGGAGAACCAGGGGGAGGTGAAGAGTAGAATCCACAAGATCCTTTCAGAGGCTCCTGCAACAGCCCAGGTAGGAAGAACAATGAAGGTGCCCCTATGTAGTGAGATTCTGAATACTCTTTGTAGGAAGACCTAAATGATTTGCTGACAGACTGCCTATATATGAGATACAAAAAAAAAAAAAAAAATTAAGGATGATTTCACAGTTCTGGCCTAAGCAACTAAAGATAGAGCCATCGTTACCTAAAATGGGAAGACTGCAGAACGAACAGGGACAATCGGGAACTTCATTTCGAATATGTTAAGTGTGAGATGCTAGCAGACATCCAAGTGTAGGTGTCAAGTAGACATCAAATGAGGTGTTCCAGAAACAGATCCAGGTTGGAGATAGAACTCTGGGAATCATCTGCAAAATATATTACAAGCTGTAACAGTAGAAAGAATCATTGAGGGAGAAAGCGAGGTGTAAACGGGAATAAAACCAAAGACTTATATTTTCTTCTGATTGGAGAAGTGAAAGAACCAGCACAAGGAAACCAAAAAAGAGAGGAAGAGAGACAGAAGGAATACCAGGAGTGTGTGGTGTCTTGTAAGCTTCTGAGAAGTATTTCAAAGAGGAATAAGTAATCAACCATGTCAAACACCAATGATAAAAATAATATGGGAACTAGGAAAAAAGGACCTCTGGATTTGGTGATGAGATCAATGGTGAACTTAACACAAGTAGTTTCAGTGGAGTGTTGAGAGGATGCTGAAGGCAAAGACCTGAGTGGAGTGGGTCAAGAAAAATGAGAGAAGGAAACTCAGAGAGTATGGCCCATTCCTAAGAAGTTTTGCTAAAAGGGAAGAAAACAACTGGAGCACCTGCTGGAAGGGGACAGGAGAGTCAACAAGGCTTTCGTACGGAAGACAACCAGCATGTTCTGTACTGATCAAAGATTCAGTAGAAAGGGGGCTTAAATTAATGATGCAGTAGAGAGAGAAGAGAATTGCTAGAATGATGTTCTTAAGTTTGCTAAAAATGGGATCTAATACACAAGTGTACAGTTGGCCCTTGTCAGGGCACGGAAAGTTCACCGTTAGTTTCAAGAGAAAAGGCAGCGTAGATGTGCACATATTTAGATGGGTAGGTATGGGTAATAAAGTTTTCTCCTAACTGCTTTTGTCTCAACACGCATATGTGAAGTACAGAGAATAAGAAACAAAGAGGTCATCAACTTACAGATCGCAGCATGTGACGCAGTAAGAAGCCTCTAGTCTCTTAACATTATACACACATAAAAGAGTCTGCCCTGAGATTAAAAATGAGATCATTTACAAGCCTTCCGAAGCCTCGTTCTTACTAACCTGGTCACCCCAAAACATGACAGCTGTTCATTTTCCTGTCATTTACGGTCAACAGTCACTGGCTCTTGGCACCACTAAAAAAAATGTCCCTTTCTTACTGGCATTGCCACCTTCCTCAACCCAGCTCAAGCCAAGAGAAAAGAAAATCCTGTTGGGAATTACCTCTGTGCCTCTCTGCCCTTAGGTTCTGCCGTGAGAAAGATGAGGGCCTGTACTTGGTTGCTGACTTAGTGACATACTCTAGATAAAACAACCTCAATAGAGCTTGTTAAACTGCTAATAGGTTCTGCTAATAATCTGTTAAAGTCAATTATTTCCAAGTATATCTTCAGACATTTAATTCAAGAAGGAATTTGGGGGATAACTGGCTACTCCTATGTGTAGGACAGAGCCTAATGAACAGGCACTGAAGAAACATCTGGCAAATATGTGGAGGTTTATAAGAGCAAGGCGATAATGATACTTGGAAGAATAGAAACTCAGAATATTTAATACTTCTTTTTGTCAGACTGATTTAAAATATCCCAAGGAAATAAAATCAGTAAGACTAGTAATATATACAAACAATAGAACAATGTAGAACTATTTACTTCCACATTGTACAACCAGCAGCAGATTCAATACATATTTATTCCTCTGCCTTGCTCAGTGGTTCTGGCATTTAAAATAATTTGGGGGTGCCTGGGTGGCTCAGTGGGTTAAGCTGTTGCCTTCGGCTCAGGTCATGATCTCAGGGTCCTGGGATCGAGTCCCGCATCGGGCTCTCTGCTCAGCAGGGAGCCTGCTTCCCTCTCTCTCTCTCTGCCTGCCTCTCTGTCTACTGTGATCTCTCTCTGTCAAATAAATAAATAAAATCTTTAAAAAATAAAAATAAAAAATAATTTGGTATAAGAGCTCATAAAAATTTTCCAATTGCAAAACTGAATCATTTGACTAGGATTATAACACTTATATAAGGTACATTTATACTAAATGAAAGTTTCCACAAGTATATTTATTTTATATTCCAGAAGTAGCAGTTATAGGATTATATTCCTAAAAGCACTATGCAGATTTCAATGCATAATTTCCTATATATATTATTCTACTTCATAGTATAATGTATTAAAGTTTCAAAAAGTTTTCATGTATCATGTATACAAAAGAATGCTAAAGTGACACATGTAATGGTATATATTAAACACACTTTAAACAACTTTCAATGTAATGTAATAAATTGGTGTTGGCTATATAAAAATGGTAAAATTCTAAATCAGCCTATAATAAAGATTCTGAAATTATTTAAAGTATTTTTTTAATCATGT
This sequence comes from Mellivora capensis, assembly GCA_004024625.1. Taxonomy (NCBI): domain Eukaryota; kingdom Metazoa; phylum Chordata; class Mammalia; order Carnivora; family Mustelidae; genus Mellivora; species Mellivora capensis. Next base: position 153,239 of record PISX010000783.1, on the reverse strand, counting down.
CTTTTTAACTTTCTTTTTAACTCTTTAACTTTTTAATAATGGATCAAGTATCCATTGATAACTGAATTCCCTACTATTCAGAATGGTTCCTGGAACATGCTTAAAAATAAGCACTGAAATTATTTTTAAATAAACATTAAGTTACATTGTAATGAGAAGTAAAGGGGCCCTGAAGCAATGCAAAATAATTTTTTTGACTGAAGTTGAAGATGTGTGCAGACATTAAAAATCTAAAAGAAGCCATCACCTGCAGGCCTACACTGTGAGAAAAAAAATTTAAGTCTTTCAAGCAGAAGAAAAATGATACCAGATGGAAATATTCATCTATACTAAGGAATGAAGAACACCAGAAATTATAAATATGTGGCTAAAAAGGCTTATTTTAAAAAATAATTTCTTGGATACGATCTCTTCAACTAGTATTTATATTTTAAGGTTTACCAAGAAATAATTTAAGTGCAGGACCCTAAGCAGAAATATCCTAAAAATCTCATTATTTTAACTTCAGTATGAGCTTATTTGGGGGGGGGGGGTACAATTTCATAAGCATTTGTATAAACTATGATTCTGTGTACACAGGGCTAATTTTATATCTACTACTGATAAAGTATATGCATAGCATTTTACAGTTTAAAAGACACTTTTACATATCATTAGTTCATTAAATCCTAACAACTCTACGAGGAATATATGGGGCAGGGAGGTGTGTGTACATATAAACTGAAGATCAAGTTTAAGCTCCTTGTCATAGGTTAGCAGAGGAATAAGAACTGAAACCAAGATCTTTTAACTTCAAATCCTTCATAAGCTTTCCAATCCATGCTGTGGCAAGAACACTGTTGATGGAAATATAAGTATAGAAGCAGAAGGTTTCACTTTGGCAAGATGGGGTGGGGAGCGGGGGGCAGGGGGCAGCTGTTGTCCAGGAAGGTAACGGTTACTGGTTTGGGGGACCAGGAAAATGGGGGCAGGGTATGCAAAGCAGAGTGACCTGGATTACAGCAAAATATTTGTTAAAACCATCACTTGGACCCCCGTCAGTGATTACACCACTGTCAAACGGCAAATTCACAAAAAGCAGATTAGAAATCTGGCTGAATCCATACCCTCCAACAGAAAGATTTCTCATTACAAGAATGAGTAGATCTGTCCTGTTCAAAACCTGGCTTAGAGCCAAGGTTCTCCATCATGAAGAGTATATCTAGATCAACTATAGGATCTGTTTCTTTTTTTAAATTAGAAGGCCCAGTCTTAGCCTAGACCTACTGAATCAAGCCTCTCAAGAATGAATGAGGCTTGTGTACTGTTACAGAAGTTGCTAATTTCTCCTACCATCTGGGAAAATCCTAATTTGTTACGTGGCTACATTATTGCCCTCCAGCTCAAAGATTATTTTTCAGTTTCTCTGGCAGCTCAGACCATATGACTAAATTCCGCCCACGAAGAATGGAAGCATTGTGAGGAACTCACCATATCTCCTTAAAGGGAAGGGCATACTCCAATTTTTCTCTCTGCTTCCTACTGACCATAATTTGATATATGGAATAGCCCCTAACATCTGAAACTGTTATGTCAGGCCCAGACAGGCCCAGACTTCCTATGTCCTATCTACTTTAAGGTGGAAAAGAGTCTAACTTACTTAAGCTAATTATTAGGTGATTTGGAGTTTCCTATTTCTTTAACGCTAATCCTAACAGTAATACATACAATGTTTTTTTTTTCCCCCCCCAAAGCACTACAGATCATTCTGATGTGAACCTTGAATAAGAATTAACTGACTTAGGAGAATTTCCATGTAGTTAAAAAAAAAATTGGGGGGCACCTGCATGGCTCAGTTGGTTAAGCGACAGCCTTCGGCTTGGGTCATGATCCCAGGGTCCTGGGATAGAGCCCCACGTGGGACTCCTTGGTCTGCAGGAAGCCTACTTCTCCCTCTCCTTCAGCCTGCCACTCCCCCTGCTTGTGCTCTGTCAAATAAGTAAAATCCTAAAAAAAATTTTTTTTCCCTGAACACCTACTACTCTTTCAAAGTAAGTGCTAGGGATACAAAGTACAGTAAGAGATTGGTTAAACCATAGAGAGATTATAGTCTGAGATTATAGTGTGAAAAAAGATACTTCACATTCCTATCCTGCTCATATGTTAAAAATGCAAATCCAGCATTACTTCTCAAAGCTTTTCAGTGGCTCTTTATTGCCTTTGGTTAGTCTCCAAATGGAGTGTGTGTACCCATGAAATATTAGAAAGTCTTCTATATTTGTCAAAAAAAAATTATATATACAGATATGATATACCTACACAGGATATATAGAGACTGATGACTGTGTCTTCACATGGTTCACGTTCCACATGGCCAAGGGTAAAGTGCAGGAGGTACAGTACCTTCAGGATATTGTGTTAATACTGCAGATTATGAGAGCTTGGTTATGAAGATTTATGGACTATATTAACCTCGAAAATATACCCATTATCACAAAAGCCACTGTAAAGGAACTTCAGATTAAAAATAAAACTAAGGATGCAGGGCGCCTGGATGACTCAGTCAGTGAAGCATCTGACTCGACTTCAGCTCAGGTTGAGATCTCAGGGTCCTGTGAGTCTTATGTCACACCACGCTCAGCAAGGAGTCTACTTGAGATTCTCTTTCTCTCTCTGCCCTTCTCTGCGTGCTCCCTCTCTCTCAAAAAAAAAAAAAAAAAAAAATCAGTTAACCAGATATGTGTGGGGTCATTTCTGGACTCCCTAATCTGTTGCACCGATTTGTATGTTTTTACACCGTATTAACACCGTATTTTCTCAATTTCTCAATTCAATAACTTTATAGAAAGTGTTGAAATCAGGTAGTCTAAATCCTATAACTCTGTTCTCTCTCAAAATTGGTTTGGCTACTACAGGTCCTTTGGAAATCCATATAAATTTTAGAATCAGTTTGTAAATTTCTACCCCCAAAAAATAAATAAATAAAACAAAAACCCTGCTGGAATTCTTTCTGGGATTACTTTGACTGTATAAATCAAGTTGGGGAGACCAGACTTCTTAACAATATTGAGTCTTCTGATACAAATAAGGATATCTGTTTATTTTGGACTCTAGTTTCTCTCAATATATCAAAAAGAGAACAAAAACAAAAACAAAATCTAACTCTTAATGGATTACAGACCCAAATGTAAAGCTAAAATTAGAACACTTCTGGAAGAAAACACAGGACAAAGTCTTAGCAACCATGAGCTTGACAAAGATTTCTTAAATAGGTCACAAAAAGCTATATACACACACACACACACACACATATATATATGGAACTTGGACATCATCAATATCAAAACTTTTGCTTTTCAAAAGATAATGTTAAGAGAAAGGCAAGCAAGAGACTGGGAGTCTGGGAGAAAATATTTTTAAATATTTGTAAACCACATATCAAATAAAGGATTTGTATTGAGACTGTATAAGGAACTCCTATAACTCAGCAACAGAATGACAACACGATTTAAAAATGCGCAAACAACTTGAACAGACATTTCTCTAAACATACAAATGGCTAACAAGTATATGAAAAGATGTTCAACACCTTCAGTCATTAGGGAATGCAAATCATTACAATATTGAGATATCACTTTACACCCACTAGAATGACTTTGTTTTTGGGGGTTTTTTTTGTTCTTTTTTTTTTGAAGGAAAATAACAGGGGCACCTAGATGGCACAGTCAGTTGAGCATCTGACTCTTAGTTTCAGCTCAGGTGGTGATCTCATTTTTATGAGATCCAGCCCCACATCATGCACTCAGCATGGACTCTGCTTGAGTTTTCCTCTCTCCCTCATGTCCATGCTCTCTCTTTAAAATAAATAAATCTTTTAAAAAATTTAAAAAGGAAAATAACAAGTGTTGACAAGGTTATGGAGAAAATGAAGCCTTGTACACTGCTGGTGGGGACACAAAATGGTGCACATGCTGTGGGAAATAGTTTGGTGCTTCCTCAGAAAGCTAAACCTAGACCCACCACCTAACCCAGGAAATTTGTTCCTATGCATATTCCCAAAAGAACTGACATGTGTTCAAACAAATACCTGTAAAAAATGTTGAAAGCAGCACTATTCCCAACTGCCAAAAGCTAGAAACAACCCAAATGTCCATAAACAAATGAATAAATAAAATGTGTTATATACGTACAATGGAAAACTCTTCAGCTATAAAAAGGAATAAAGTACTGACACATGCTACTATGTGCATGAAGACTGAAAACAATATGTAAGTGAAAAGCCAGACATCAAAAGTTCACATATCATATGATTCATTTATGTGAAATATTCCAAACAGGAACTCCATGGGGACAAAATAGAGATTAGTCATTTTAGGGGATGGGGAGAGATGGCTTCTTGGGTACAAGGTTCCCTTCTGAAGTGATGACAACTATTTTTGCAAGGAGACAGAGGTAACAGTTGCACAACACTGTGACTTACTAAATGCCACTGTATTACACCCTCAAAATAGTTATTTTTGTTTTGTGAATCCTACTTCAAGTTTTTAAAAAATCAAAACAAAAAAAAATAAATAAAAAGCCCCACAAACATTCATTCCCCGTATGACCTGGCCATTCTACTTATTCCTACATATTTACCTAAATGAAATGAAATATTATGTCTGTAAGAGACTTGTACACAAATACTAATAGCATTATCTGCAAGAGCCAAAATCTGGAAACAAACCATCTGTCTACCAACAGGGGGAAAAGGTGTGGTACACCATGAAATGGACAACTACCCAGCAATGAAAAGGAACAAACTATCGGTACATGCAACAACATGGATGAATCTCAGAATAATTATGCTGAATTAAAGAAGCCAAACCTCCTACACCTCCAAAAAAAGCACAAACAAAAAAGCACAAATGGTTCCATTTACGTAAAATTCCAGAAAATGCTTATTGAACCCCAGTGATAGAAAGTTGACCAATAGTGCCCGTGTATTGGGGGAGGTGGAAAAGTGGGAGCTATTACAAAAGGCAAGAACAAACTTCTGGAAGTAATAGCAGTAGTCTTTATCTTGATTGGGTTGATGGTTTCACTACTGAAACATACATCAAAACTAAATTACCCTTTAAATATGTTGTTTACTGTGCATCAGTTATACCTCAATAAAATTGTAAAAACGATAATATTGGGTAAGAGTAAGGGCATAGTAAAAACACCACTCCTATACTGATAATAGGAGTTAAAATAATTCACTTCTTATGCAGATATGTTTTCAAAGAGTATGTCTGAAAAAGAAAAATATTCACTCTGATACCACTGAAAATAATGTAGGATAGAAAACAGTAATGTATACTATATTTGTGTGTTTGCAAATATGCATAAACTAAGATATACCAAAATCCCACCAGTGGTTTGCTGGGCTCTGGTTTTTATATGTCTCTCCATATTTAACAGAAAATAGCTTTCTGTATTCTCCTGTGTATCTTCCATATATCTCTCATAACTTTATAATTAGAAAAATATCTTTAAATAGGTCTACTCAAGAATTGATGTTTGCATCAAATCTACAAAAACTGGTATTCCCTCAAACAGAAAAGGTTTGAAAGGTACTTTCCAACAGTGCAGAACGCATGGCCTTCTGAGACATCTAGTATGAAAATCCCAACTGAGATTCTGTTAAGCACACTCCTGTCTCATTATGGTTGCAAGGCTTCTACCTAAAAATAGCTTACTCTTATATAATCACTCACCACAGATTTATATATTTTATGTATCCTCGAAATAAATTTCTTTTTTCGAGACAGGCCACAAGAGGTATAAACAATCATTTTTTTTTACGTTTTTTTTTTTGTTTTGTTTTTTAATTTACTTGACACAGAGAGAGAGAGACCACAAGTAGGCAAGAGAGGCAGGCAGAGAGAGAGAGGGAAGCAGGCTCCCCACTGAGCAGAGAGCCTGATGCGGGACTCAATCCCAGGACCCTGAGATCATGACCTGAGCCGAAGGCAGAGGCTTAACCCACTGAGCCACCCAGGCACCCTAAACAATCATTTTTAAAAGCACAGAGGTTTAATCATAATCTAAACAAACCTTATTTTCAAAAGTTATTCAAGTCCTCTGTAGTTGAGAGTTCTGTTAATGAAAATAACTACAAAAAGTTATATATGGGGCGCCTGGGTGGCTCAGTGGGTTAAAGCCTCTGCCTTCGTCTCAGGTCATGATCCTAGGGTCCTGGGATTGAGCCCTGCATCTGGCTTTCTGCTCGGCAGGGAGCCTACTTCCCTCCCTCTCTCTCTCTCTGCCTGCCTCTCTGCCTACTTGTGATCTCTGTCAAATAAATAAATAAAATCTTTAAAAAAAAAAAAGTTATATATAGATGTAACACCTACCAAGTCTATTTTAAAAAGTGAATTTTTAAAATTTATATACAGTATAATCCATTTTAAATGTATAGTTCATGAATTTTCACAAATATATACCCCATGTAACTAGCACCATTACAAAGATACAGAATATTTCTAGTGTCCCCACTTCCAATTCTCCTTTGCTCCATTAGTCACTCTCCTGTTCTCCTCACCCCCAGCCTCAGCAACCACTGCTCTGATTCCTAGAACCATGCTTTAGGTTGGTCTATTCTTGATTTCAAATAAATGGAATCATGTACAATACAATCTTTTGTGTCTGGCTTCTTTCACTAAGCACAATGTTTTTCAGAATCCCTCCCATCATTTTGAGCATAAGCAGCTCTCTCTGCTGCTGCTGACCATTCCACCATACAGCTAAACCTTGATGTCCAACTCTTTTTTCTAATGCCTTCAGCTCGGTCTCTGGAAATACCTTTCTCTACATGTGGAACGCTGTTAAGTCCAGAAAGATCATAACTTTGTTTTTACAGAATTTTGATGTTTTATTGTTTTACGAAGTCTTTTCATAGTTCTCAACCCAGGACAAAAACATAAAACAGAATCACAGTTCAGTGGGTTGTATGTAACTCCATCTGAAGACAACGTTTTAAATATCTTCAAGCAGTGCTTTCCAAGTTTTCAAGTCCTGGCGCAAAGAGAAAAACTTTGTAGGGCGCATGGAAGAAACCAAGCACCTGGTTTGGGAGTCTGGCCATTCTAAGTTGGAAAGATAATTTATCTTAAGCTCTCTACCCGGGAAGCTCTGTTAATATTTAAAGAACAGATATTCTTATTTTAAAAACCTACACTGGTATATTTATATAGGACATAAAAATCTTATGAGCACATAAGAAGAAATCACATCAATATGTAAAATGTTGATGAAGCAAACAAAATGATTTGAAAATCCCCAAAGTCCTAAAACAAGGAATGTGGCTTATTTTCCCGTCAAGTGAAGCACTTAAAATTTTTTTCTGTTCTGGGGGTGCCTGGGTGACTCTCGGTTAAGTGTCTGCCTTCAGCTCAGGTCATGATCTCAGGGTCGCATCAACGGGCTCCGTGCTCAGCAAGGAGTCTGATTCTCCCTCTCCCTCTGCTCCTCCCCTGGTTGGTGCTTTCACTCTAACAATAACATCGTAAAAAAAAAAAATTCCTTCTTTTCAAAATCTTAAAAAATTGACCCATGACTGTGAACTGGTGCCCAAGTGTCCTTTCCAAGCCCAGTATGGTACAACTTCTAAGCAAAGAAGAGTCGTGCTTTTCAAGCCACACATACTCGCCAACCACCTACACCGTGCCAGGCATTACAGGCTGCAGAGAATCGGCAACGAACAGGACAGAAAAAATACCTGCACTCAGAGAACTTACAGTCTACTTGGGGTGGGGGGAAACGTTTAGTGTGTTAGATGACGGAAAACCCTGAAAGCAAAAATGAAGCTGGGAAGGGGAAAGAAAGTCCTGGAGACAGGAGGACCAGAGAACTCAGTGATCAGGTACCAACTGAGTTAAAGGCTGACAAAAGTAAGGGAGAGAACCAGGCAAGAACCTGGGAGAAATGTGTTCCAGGAAGACGAAAAGGGAACATTCTGAGCAGGAAGAGGCTCCCAAGTCTGTGGGACAGGAGGCGCCCCCCCCCCCCGCCCCCGCAGTCCACAGAACAAAGCAGGTGGGTGCGGGGAAGGTATTAAACACAAGAGAGGCTGAGAGGGAAGGCAGCAGGGCCCTTCTCATGGGGTGAGACTCTTTCCCTCCAGCAGGACAGAAAGCCAACTGAGAAACGCCATACTCCGCACCCAAACTTCACATGGAGTATCAGCTTTGTTTCTGGGTGACACAGTTTTAGAAACACAGAGAGACTGCTGAAGAGTTAGAAAAGGAAGGATCTGGAAAGCCTGACGGTTGAAGGAACTTGGAAATGCCTGGCCTGGGAGAAAAGAACCTACTGCTTGCTCCAAATAACGGAGGTATTGTCACAGGAGACAGAACACACGCTTTTGTGGTGTTGCAGAGTACAGACACGAAGTAAAAGAAAAATAGAAAAAGCTACACCTTAATGGAAGGTTTAACCTAGTATCCTTAGCTTTCCTACAGTGGAATGGGTGATCCTAAGAGACAACTCATGTCTAATAATAATATCATCAGCAGGAAGAGCAGGAGCTAACATCTAGGTGTGTTTACTGTACGTCAAAATCATGATAAATACTTGGCATACTATCTCAAATAATCCTCCCACAAGCCTGTGAGGTAGGTGTTACTAACAATGATGAAATACAAGCATACTGAGATTACATGATTGGCCTAGGATCCCATAACTATTAAGTGACAGAGCTGGTATTCAAACCCAGGTCTGTGTGACTCAGGCATCAAGCTCGTAAGGACTGGAGTCCACTGCCTGTCTACCCATTGATGACAGCGTTCACGAGCATGCAAAATGACTGTCTAGCTGGGCAGGAAGCTGAAGAGAGGATTCTTACAAATGGAGGAAAATTTGATGACCCTCTAAGATCCTTTTGTGGTTACATTTTCCTCAATTTTCTATCTTATTTTAAAATTTTCCCTTGACTTCAAGGTTTATAGAAATTTTGTCCTCCTAAATACAGCTAACTATCGAATAATTTCCCTATAGAATATGTTAAATTCCCTGTTCAATTCAAATGCTCAGGTTAATCATTTTCTGGTTTTGATATTTTACTTTATTAGTTCCTATGGACAAGCGAAGGTAGGCTTGACTTTTCTTAAGTATATCAATTTCCTTGTTTCATATTTTATATCTGTGGAGATTCAAATATATCTTAACTTTCATTTTCCTATGCTGACTCTGTAGACAAGATAAAAAGATCCATTAAGCAATTATCTTTCAAAGTATAATGGAAAGGAAACATTTGCTATCTAAAGTACAGAAAGATAAAATAAAGGGAGAATATGGATATTTAGACCTAAGCCAAGTCTTAAGCCCACGGAAACCAAGAATCATCCTTGTTTTGTGCAGCTGCTTTTTCACTAACTGGAGGGAAAAAAGAAGGGGACACCAGGGAGACTTAGGGGTGTATGCCTTCCACCACACTTCAACAAGAGCAACTTTTGAATGGTTTGAAAAATAAAGGAAAATCATGGCTCTGCAGGGCAATTACGGGACAATGTAGGAAGAGACAGTCTGTCAAACCTGGGGTTAACCTTTGGATCAAAAAGTGATTAACTCTACTTATTGAAAAAATTTTTTCCACATTTCACACCCACTGGGATGGCTACTATATGGAAAACAACGGCAAGAGAAAACAAATATTGGTAGGCTATAGAACAAGTAATATCCTTATGCACTGTTGGTAGAAATGTAAAAATGGTGTTATGAAAAATAGTATGGCAAGTCCTCAAAAAATGAAAAAGACAACTATCATCTGATCCAGAAATTCCACTTCTGAGTCCCTAATCACAGGAACCAAAAGCAGAGACACCAAAACGTACCTGTACACTCCTGTTGATAGCCACACTATTCACAGCAGATAAAAGGCGGAATCAACACAAGTGAGACATTGATGATGGGTGAATGGTGAAGGAAAATGCGTATGTACACAAAATGGAGTATCGCTCAGCATTAAAGAGAAAGGAAATCTGACACCTGCTACACAACATGGATGAACCCTGAAGGCTTTATGGTAAGTGAGAAGAACACCAGGCACGAAAGGACAGATATTGAGTAATTCCATCTGCAGGCGGTTCCTAAAGTAGTCAAAATCATGGAGACAGCAAGTTGAATGGTGGCTGCCAAGGGCTGGGGGAAGATGGGAATGAGGAATTAATGGGTATAGAATTTCAGTTTATATGAAACTATGTGCTGAAACTACAAGATGAAGAGAGTTCTGGAGATGATGGTGGCAGTGGCTACACAACACTGGGAAGGTACCTAATGCCTCTGAACTATGCGTTTATAAACAGCAATGATAAATCTTATGCTCTCTGTATTTTACCACAAATAAAAATAAGAAGGAAAACCTTTTTTTTCAACTGGTCAAAAATACATAGAGTTTGATTTGTCTTAGTATGGGGAAAAAAAGGGGTCCAATTATAACATTTGCCATATACTTTAACTTAGATCCTTAAAGTTATCTATTACAAAGTCAATTAATATCAAAATGCATATATCTCAACATAAAGTAAAACCACAGTATAAAGTACAAATCGATTTCTAACACTGTAACAACCATTTATTATTTACTACTTGCAGAAAAATCCTAAAATAGAATCATCATCCTTGCATGGACTCTGGGGCACAATCACATTCAAGTAATTCACAAGAGAATGATGTAATCCAGTGATTTTCAACTTGGAAGGCTATGAAAATACAGTTACTGAAAGGGCAAGTAGTGTAGGACCTCCAAGCGATGGAGCCTACACAGATACCATGGACAAGCCACCAATCTGGCTCTGAATTCTCTCAAGGCCAAAACAGAAAGAGAAATACAATTATGCCCTTTTAATTGTCCACAAGGAAAAAAAAATTATCAGTTCTTTAGGGAAAACAAACTCCCTCTTTGCCCTTAGCTCTTTTTTCAGGGTTATGTATAGGGGATTAAGAGTATTCAAGAGCAAAATAATCAATAATTTCATTAAAGCTATTTTTTGGGGGGGATGCTCCTCAGTAGAAATTGAGGTTGTAATTCCAATTTACAACTCAGCAAGGGCTATTTTTCAGAAAATCAAGAAAGTATATTCTAGGCTGTAGCATTCTGATAGTCTAATTTTAGGATAAAATACAGATTATCCAGAGAAATGGAGAATTCAGTATTTTCTAAAAATGTGACCTCTATCAAGTAAAGTTTTCACAAAAAGACAGCATTTCCTGCTGAGAGCCTGGAATACAGGTATTCTGTGCAAAATCTGAAGACATTGCAATATTCTTGGCCATCTGCTTATTTCTAAAGCTGGTATCCTTTTGTCAAATTGAGATATTAGCTAGTAGATGGTCACATCAGCTTTGAAACAAGGTAGACTCTCTTCTCTACTGCATGAATTTTCCTAATTCAGGCTGTGTGTGATACAGTCAGGCTGTTCTTCCTAACTAGATTGGACGCAGAATACTGGATTTAGCTCTAAGTGCAGCTCCCACCCACTTAGTTAGCTATGTAGAGTTGGGGAAGTAGCTGTCTCTCTCTCCAGTCTTTACTCTCCTCATCTGTAATACAAAGGTGAACAGACCAATTACATCACCATTTCAAACTATGTTTTACGAAGGTACCTTAGTGAATAAGGAGGTGCTTTTACTAGTATCTGTCTTCTGTAGAGCATACATCTTATGTACCTGCCCCAGACTCCAGTGACATCTTTGAGGATCAGCAGACTAGATGCTTTAAAATCTAAGATTGAATCCATGACTCTGGGATTTTAAACAACTAATCCATAACACAAACTTCAACAACAAAAGTAAATGAGGAAAATACTCAAAACTAAATCATTTCTACCCCAAGTATCACATTTTACTAAGGAGAGTTCACAAACTTAATTTTTAATTAACAACAACAAAATCTCCTTTGTAGAAACATTACTGTAGGTGAAGGGTGATTTCTCACATAAGCTCAAAAAGGCAGTATCCTGAATATAGCAAATAATAAATAGGTAATGATGTCTCTAAAGGACAGTATCCAGCCAACAGGTATAACGACATGTCTATGTCTCTAGTTCCCGTTGACCAGAGGACAGACACATCCCCAAATCTTGAATCTCGACCACATAGCACAGCTTCTATGCTTCCTCTCATTCCTTGGACACCTACTGCCTCCCAGCAGGGTTTCTTTGATCTAGCACCCCATGCCACAAACCACTTTCGCTCCACTTCTCTGCCCCTGAATTGAGCACAAAATCCTTTCAAGTTATTTTTCTGAAAATAAAACGTGGGAAGACTGTCTCTTATAAAGCTCATGGATTTATTCTTATTTAAGTCTCACAGCAACTCCTGAAGTAGAGGGCAGGGGGCTGTGTTAATAATTCTGTGTTACAGGGGAGGAACATGAGGACTTGGAATAAGCTACCCAGAGTCATACAGCAAGAAGAGTGTCACTAATACTGGCATCTAAGCCTCAGGATTCCAAATAAGAGCAGGCCCCTATTCTACCATCTGTGTTATCTTGCTAGGCCTTTGCCCAAAGTGCCCTGACTTCCATCAGCAGCAGCTGAATAGACTGCGTGAGGAATAACAAAGATCATGTGGTAAATAAGCGTGAACCCCAGAGCATCAAAAGAAAATCAGATACAGGTTATTTGCTTTTTCTTCTTTGGTGCTGGAGCCCAGGCTGTGAGGAGAAGGAAAGAGCAAGATAGAATACACTGAACAGAACACCAAAAAATCCTCCAAGTATGGGGGTAGAAAATTGGAAAGACAGTTGAAAAAAGAGAGAAGGCAAGGGAAATGATGATCATTTTTCCACTATGCAGGCTGTCAAGAGGCAAAAAAGAAGTTGTGAGGATGAAGGAAAAACGAAGAAGGTAAGAAGCAAGTTGGGAAGAGAAATAGAAATGCCAACCAATGAAAATAAGGAGTCATGTAAGAGAGGGAAAAAAAATGGAAAAGTAGTTAAAACCTGGGCAAAAGTTTCATATGTTTTAAGTATTAGAAGGGAAGTACTCTATATATGTTAGCAGTCTTCAGTCTGGAAAGCTGAAGTCTAAGAAATACATTATTAGAGTCTATAATATCAAGTAACAGATAAAACTGGCAGGAATATAGTCCCTAAATTATAAAATACTAGAATTATGAAACATACAACTTGAAATCTGGAAAAGACCATTATTTTTGAAAATATCCACTTCCACAAGACAGAGGATAATAAATATATAGATACTAGGGAAAAAAACTCAAAAAAAAGTGATAGACGTAACCATAAAAATTAACTTAAGAGAAAAAGATGCAACAAAAAACACAGCTAAAGAGAGTTCTTTGAAAAACAAAGACTTACTGAGACTGATTTTTTAAGGAGAAATTTATTAGAACTATCCAGATAAATATTAGGGGAAAAAGTGGAAAACATTAGGCAAAAAATATTTAATTACAGATCCAAAATAAATAAAGAAGATAATAAAAGATGACCTTATAACAATAAATTTTGTAACTTAAATGAAAAGAATAAATTTCTGGAACTAAGTAACTTGGGGTCATAATTGACCCCAAAAGAAAGAGAAAACTAAAATAGTCCTATGACCATAAATATGTCTACTTAATAGTTTTTTAAAAATCTCAGGAAGATGATTTTTATAAGGAGGAACAGACCATTTTAATTTGCTCTTCCAGGGAACAGCAAAAGAGAGAATACTTCCAAACTCATTTTATGAAGCCAGCATAACCTGGATAGTAAACCTTGATGAGGACAGAACAAAACAAAACAAAACAAAAAAAAAAAATTATCAGCCAATCTCATTCATAAACGGATACTAAAATCCAAAAGAAACCAAATAGAGGAGAATGTTAAAGATAATACATAATGACCAAATTAGGTTTATCCCAGGTACAGAAAGATGGCTAATCATTAGAAAAAGTCTAAAAATATAATTAAAAATATATATAATTTGCTACCTTAATAAAGAAAAGCCTATGATTCTCTTATAAAATGCAGAAAGAATTTGAGAAAATGCAGCACCCTTTCATGATTGAAAAAAAAAAACTCTCAACAATATAAGAATGAAAAAGAAAGTTTATCTGATAAATGTTATTTACTAAATATCACACTTAATAATGTGTCGTTAGAAGTGTCTTTTTTCAAAACCAAGGATGGGTTCCCCCATCTCAGCTTCTATTCAGCATTGTTCTGAGGGCCTTGGCCAGTACATTAGGAACATGAAAAATAAATGAGATGTACGAATTGAAAGAAAGGAGCAAAAATCTAATTGTTCATAGATTATGACTATCTATAGAAAGCAAATAAGTCTATCTTCATTATTTCTACTTTCTCTCTTCCAATGTACTCTGCTGCTCATTACCATCTAGCTTCTTCCTGGGTCATGCTTCTAGAACTTCCTTCATCCAAGACCAATAATGAACACATTTCAGTTGTTACCTCAACTTCTTGACCTGACTGTCCCTGATGGCCTCCAATATTCTGGACTTTTCCTGCCTCTCTGGCTGCTGCTTAGTGCTGTCCACTGGCTTCCTTTGCTCCCACTTGCCTTTTAATATCAGTATTCAATCCTTTGATTTCAAACTTTTTCAAGCTATAGGTCTCCTATGTGATAGTCTTTATTCAAGCTCCCTGCTTATTCAGGTGACTTCCAATACTAATAATTCATAAATTTTTATTGGATGAATAAGGACACCCTTACTTGGATGTCATCATGTCCAAAGGTAAACTCATCCTCCCGCCACTCCCTTTATTCCCTCTTCAGTCACCTTTTATCCAATGATGTATATACCGTAAGTGTGGGGTCATCTACTACTCCATCTTCTTCATTCCTCACATTCAACTATTATCAGCTCCTAGTAGGTTATCTTTGAAGTCTGTCTGCTCTGTATCTTCCTTTCCTTTTGGTAGCCAACAACTTGGTTCAGACTCTATCGTTCTCATGAATTCCTGCACCTGGTCACCCTGTTTTGAGGCTTTCCTCTAATCCTTCTCATAAGGAGCAAATCTGATTAAATGTCTCCCAATTAAAATCCTTCAGTGATTCTAACAGCCCAAGATGATATTCAAACTCTTCAGGGATATTTGATAAAACCTTTCAAGAAAACCCTTCTATTCATCTAGCCTTGACCGGTTTAGCAAGGTATCGGACAAGGTAAACACTCTGTAAATACTTACTGAATTAAGGAAAAAGCGTTACATAAAATAACAGATATCAAATCAATGGTGGACCATTATAAAAATGTATAAGGGTTATATCCTTACCACTCTTACATTAGAATGAGAAGAATATTATATCTGCTATACCTCATTTGAAATTCATCAGACAGAATATAAACCAGGCACTGCACTCTCTAATAGAAATATAGGACAAATACAATTGCAGGCAGGTTACAGGCTTGGTACTACTGATACAAAAACTTAGGAAAAGATCCTGGGTCCATACCAAACATGACAAGGCTAATAATACACAAAGACACATACACACACACACACACACACACACACTCCCTCTCTCTTTCATACTGCTGAAATAATTACAACCTTATGTATTTTTGTTCAAATACTTCACAAATTATCAAGATGAAAACCTTATGTAGCTTCATGCTACATAAACTTCCTACTAAATACATTTAAAAACATTAAAAACATTTAACTTACGTCCTTCCTGCTTCCAAGATTAATTTGCAATATATTTCCTGACTTTACTACAAACTAAAAGTTTACGAATAATGTAGAATAATGTGGACCAAGTAAAAAAAATCTAAATTTCCATTTTTTAAAAAAGATTTTATTAATTTGTCAGAGAGAGAGAGAGCACAGGCAGGCAGAGGCAAAGGGAGAAGCAGGCTCCCTGCCAAGCAGGGAGCTGGATGGGGGACTCGATGCCAGGACGCTGGGATCATGACCTGAGCAAAAGGCATCCATTTATCTGACTGAGCCCCCCAGGTGTCCCTAAATTTCAAATTTTTAAAGGAATTAAAAATTCTTATAATTCTCAGAGCTTATAAACACAATTATATATTTGAATGCCAAGATACGAATAAATTTATAAAAGCTTTTTAAAGAATATAGATGGCAAATGTTATAAATTGCTCACATAGCTTAGAGCATGCTATTACATAATTATTTTATACGATTATTTTATGTACAGTATTCTAAACGTGTTTGACTTTATTTATATACTACCCTGTAGTACACACATGTGCTTTTATTATGGAAAATCTAATGAACTTTTTAATTTTCCCTCATTCTGCAAGGTGTACAACCGAGGGTACAGAAATTATGTGGGTCACACTGACCCTCAATGAAAATCCCTGAAATTAACCTTTAAAGAGGGGAGACTAGAGTCCTGAAATCATGTTCACAGTGAAACAAAATTCCTTTAAGATCCCAGTCTAGTAAAAGTAGTACTAGAACAAAAGCTGATAAAGCTCCCCGGTCATCATGCTCAGATTAAATATCTACTCAATCAAAACCGAGCTAACGTATCAAAGTCATCAGCTTCATGGCTGAAATCAAATATTATCTGGACCAGAGATTAACTTTGGTGTGCCCTCAAACTGAGAAGAAAATTTACACTTAGATACCCATATTCTAGCCTACACATTCCTCCACCAACACGCATTTCAAGCATTTTTTCTCTTGTGAAAAAGATTCCTGCTAAAATACCCTATGTCTTTAAATCAAAATGCCTTCATTCCATCTTTGAACCTAATTAAAATTGAGAAACTTTTAATAGCTTTAATAACTCTCAAACGCTGTACCGAGCTCTTTCCTGGCATCTTTCCTTTCCTACTACCCTCCCTCCAAATCCAGAAAAAAACAGCACAACGAAAAAAACACAAAACTAGCCACATGCTCTGAGTGCTGGGGAACATGATTCTCACTGGTTTAGGCTACAAAGAAAGCCTATGAGTAATCAAAAATCCTTAATCAAAACAAAGTTCAAAGCTACCTCCCTCCCCACTCCCCAGCCCCAGTATAATTTCCTTCTCTCTTTAATCCACTCATGCATTTCCTTGGAATTTTAGCGGCCTCGGAACAGCGGATGGTAGGTTCATCTCAATGTCAGCCAGAGCAGAGACATGCAAAAAATCACTAACTTGGAAGGTTATTTAGGACAATAATGTCTTTCACTGCCTTACTCCTCCCACTCCGGCCCCACTTGACCTACTACCAATATTTAGCTGAAAAAAAAACAAAAACAAAACAAAAAACCTGTCCAGTCTTTTCCCCTCAGTGGCTCTTCTTGTGGGAACCCGACGCAAGTACCGTGGCGGCAGAAAGACCCTGGCCAGGCTGGGAGAGCAGGGTCCCCCGGCTTCACACACCCTTCCCCATTCGCCGGCCGCCGCACTCCGCTCCACACTAAGGAGTCCCAACTATTCTTGGATCTACTCACATCCCTAGATCTCGTCTGTCCGCCCTCCCCCTTCCTCCGCCGCGCCTCC
>PISX010000783.1:119604-135709 GCA_004024625.1 Mellivora capensis | reverse complement strand
AGGTCTCCCTAAGTCACCTTTCCTCCGCCCGCCCCCGGCTCCACCGAGGTCAAGGAGAGGCGCAGCCCGGCTGCCCACGGCCCAAGACTCCGCGCTGGCCCTCGGACCACCAGAGGTCGGTGCAGCGCCCCTCGGCCGCAGAGCCAGAGCCGCCCTCCTCCAGGGCTCGCCGGGGAGAGCGCGAGCCGCGCGCTGAATGGCCTGCAGCAGGCGGCTCCGCGCTGCCGCACCGGTCGTCCAGTCTCTTCTCCCCCAGCCCCCCTCCCGCAGGGCCCGCTCCTCCGAGGCGCAGGTGGGGACCTGCCCGGGATCTCGAGAGCCAGCACAGACCCTCCAAAGGAGCGAGGGGACTGCTGGCCCGCAATTCTCGGGAAGGAAGTAAGGAAACTGCTACTCGTGCTCTGCGTGCATCCCGCGGAGGCTCCTGCGAGGTCCTAGAGCGGGCTGTATGCTCAAGCCCTCTCCTGGCGAAGCTGGCCCTGACAACTTCTAAATGGCCAGCCCGCCCCCAGGGAAAAGCAGAGGAATCCTCTTTGGACCCTTGCGCCTCGAAGGGAACTGACCCTTACTCAGGCTTACACTTAGGAGTGGAGGTTTCCAATTCCACAACAAAGACTGAACTGGACTTTTTTTTTTTTTCATGCATTTTCTAGTCTACCATTTGAGCAATGAGGAAAACAACGGTATTAATCCTACTACTATAAAAGCTACTTATATGGAAGAGATGGTTTCTTACTACAGCCAGGCTTGAAGGGTAGATGAAGACTCAAAGGACAGTAAAATCCACCTCCTAAATACTACACTTAAGTGGGACGTTCAGGCTAATGAAATTTCTAGCTAACTATCAAGGTCTGGTGAGTGTAGAGTACACATACTTTTTGTTCCAACATTAAACATTATAAACCTGTCCTCAAACTCATTCAGACATTAAAGGTCTACTCCAGGTCAAGTACTATACCAGACACAGATGATACAAAAATAACTATGATACACTTGCTTACTTAAGGGGCTCTTTAGTAAATATATAGTCAGACAAGTAAATATGTAATGATACAATGTGGCGAGTGCTACAATAGCAAAGACCCCTAGACTAGGAGGAGTATCTAAGCCAGTTCTTAAGGGTGGAACCTGGGATGAGGAAATAGTGGCAGTCATCCAACAGAGCAATCCTGAGAGCTTTATCCTCATGGAGTGGCAATGGGGGATCTGAGTGTTAGGTAGGAGGAGAGGGAGGACAGGGAGACAGACAGCTGAGAGACAGGAAGGAAAAATGACAGAATTTGATTAAGCGTGGGGGAATAAGGAAGAAAGATGAACTGAGGACAGCTTCCATGATCTTGGCTTGGGTTCCGGATATGTGGTAATTCTGTCTCTGAGTTGAATGGATAATGCAGCTTTAGACACATTGGTCTTGAAATGCCTGTGCTATAATCATATGCTAATGTTTAAAAGGCAGCTGGATATACTGGTTCATAGCTCAGGAGAGATCTAAGGTGGCGATTTCACAGTCATCATGGGTTTCTGTTTGAAGGCATGGCTAAGATCATCCAAGGAGAATGCTGAGTAAAAAGGCCATCCACAGAAACCAGGGACACCAACATTCAAGGCACAGGCAGAAGATGCTTCAGAAGAAAACTGAGGAGGAGCTGCTCTAAGGGAAAGAGAAGTGAGAATAGGTAGGCACCATGGAAATCACGGAGAAGAACTCCAAAAAGCAAGTAGTGGTCAGATGCCAGATCCATCACAGGACGAGCAAGGTAATTTAAGGGTATCCTCTGATTTAGCAGTAAGGAGATTATTGGCAAGAATGGTTTCAGTGGGCTAGCTGAGGAATAAAGTAGAAACAGAAATTATCACATTTTCCAAAATAGAACTGGAAAGGAATGTAGGGAGACAGAAGCTGTAAGGGAGTAGAAGATTCAAAAGAAAAGAGAGGCTGTTTTTGAAGCAGGATAGAAAGAGACAGATGCCAATGAAAGGAAAGAAAAAAGATAGAGACTGGGGGTTGGAAGTGGCATGGAACTGGCAGCAAATACAGTCACTGCCTCCCTGTATGTTTAACAAAGAATTTTGCTGAGAGCAGAGAGAGAGGAGGAGACTGAAGAGATGACAGAGAGATAAGCACCCAAAAGGTATAACCACGAAGAAATGAAAGACAAAGAAATGAAATGAAAGACAAAATGACTAAAGGCCTTTGAACAGCCAAGGAAACTAATGAATATTAGAGACCTCGACATTATAGAGCTGGAAGCTCAAAGAAGGGCATGGTTTCTCTCCAAAGATATCAGCAGCTGATCCAAAGTAGCAAAATCTTTTGGTTAGTCCAATTTCAGGTCCAGATCTCTCCATTACACCACAAACTTAGCATCACTATCATCCCAATCATACTTTGGGGTTATAGCTCTTGAGCTGTAAGGAAATTTAACATAGAAGCATAAAATATTTTATGAGTAAGCTTACACTAATTTTAAGTAAGCAAGTTCCCACGTCAGAAAACTGGTTTGATTAATATCAAAGGGAGCTCGATGATACACAGAACAAGAAGGGGACCACTGATGTTAATGTGTGATATTTTAGCCATTATGACACAATGAGGTAAACTGCAGAAACGAAAATAATTCATGAAGCCAGTTTCTAGCCTTTAGAATTTTTTATTTTATTTTTTTTTAAGTAGGCTCCACACCCAACATGAGGCTTGAACTCATGGCCCTGAGATTAAGAGCCCTGTGCTCTACAAGCTGAGCAGCCAGGCACCCCATTAGCCTTCTGAATAGAACTCTCAAACAAGGTTAATACAAATTACAGCATTCACATTCTCTAATGTCTCCCCTATATATTATAAAAAGTATATTATAAAAACACCTAATAAGTTTCCTTTTAGTAAATCAATCAAGCTTTACGGCTTGCTTTATATTCTGCGGGTTTTTTTCAACAACACAGTGTTATTTACAAGTAAAATATGTCTACATAATGCACCCCATTTATAGAGGTCTATGGAAACCTTGAATACCTGGGTCATATCAGAGCATCCCCAAATAAACAAAGAACACTCACATATTGCAGAAATAGAAAGCCCCAAATCTAGGCACTAAGGCCTGTCCTCATTGTAAACCCCTAAGATTCTCATCCAGAGCCAGCTTGCTCTTACTTTGGACAGAATTTGACCAAATTTGGTTATCTGGTTTTCTTTTTTCATAAACAACATTAGAAAGGAGTAAACCAGAAGGGATCAGTATTCCACTGCTATAGACAGGCACACAGCCAAGCTAAAAATCAAGAGAAAAAAATTTTAAAACCCATAAAAAGCAAAAGTGAATTCAAGAGCATTAGCAGGACTGGACAATTTAGTCAAATGACAGAGTTCTATAAACATTATCCTCTGAAGGCATCTCTGCATTAAGATACAGAGTAATTATGAACATATAACATAGACAAAAGGACAATCCTGAGGCCCCCAGAAAAGATAAAAATTGTTAAAAATTCAGTATAAGATGTAAATGCATAACACTTAAAAGAACAGGGGTGCCTGGGTGGCTCAGTGGGTTAAGCCTCTGCCTTCGGCTCAGGTCATGATCTTGGGGTCCTAGGATCGAGCCCCATATTGGGCTCTCTGCTCAACGGAGAGCCTGCTTCCCCCCTCTCTCTGACTGCCTCTCTGCCTACTTGTGATCTTTCTCTCTGTCAAATAAATAAGTAAAATTAAAAAAAAAAACCTGTCATCACAAATATTAGAATAAAAATAGTTTTGTGGCAACAGGGGCTGGAATCACTTAGATCTACTGGATCCTCGTTACGTGCCAGGTAGCATACAAGGTTTTTTGCCAAGATGATCATACATACTTTTCAAAACACTCTTTTTTGGTTGATTGCCACTTTGAAAAGGTAACTGTATATGAAAATTGTGGCAAAGAGAGATTAAGGAGCAGAACATGGAATTAGACCCAGGTCTCTGTGAGTTCAAAGCTTATGATTGTTCTCTTAACAAATTTCTAGATAGCAGAAATACAATTTATGATTCCAGACAAATAAAGCATTACAATGCCTAGTTATTCTGTGATGACCTCAAGTACACTATTAAATTCCTACATTATAGGTCTTAGCCATATGAAAAACTACCTTCAATGATGCCATTTGTCTTTTAAATACTTGGGGGCCCTTTCCATTGTCTACAATCCTATTTCCCAGAAAGAAATCCAAAGAACCTCACAGAATTGCTATTTTATAGCCTTACTGGAAAAGAATCTTAAAGCTACTTTGCAAATTTGAAGCAACAAATGCCATTCTTAAATGAGTACCATGTGCCACACAGTATGTTAATATGTTCTACAATACCTCTTATTCATCTATATACATTTGACCCCCACATCAGACACTGAGCTGTTTATACATTTTCATTTTACAGAAACTTGCCCATAGTTGGTTAGGAAAAAGACTAAGATTTTAAAAAGGTTCATTATACTTTCAGACCAGTGCCTATTAATGACCTACAGTATGGTCTCCTTTATTTGAAAGATGGAAATACCAAGGTTCAGAGAACTTCAGTAGCCCTTTGACATTTGAAAAATAAATAAGGATGAAAAGAACACAATCATTCCACAAACACTCAAATTTTCTTTAGATAATACTACCTCCTCCCAAAATGAGTTAAATAGCTAAAGACACAAAAGCTCCAAAATGCCATCAGAGAAAAGGGGTCACAAGTGTTAGATAGCATCCTATAGTAACTGTTGATTTTTACTCAAAAGGGCTTACTATGTATCAGGATCTATGCTAAGTATTTTGCTTACGTTATATTATTTAATCTACATGACAAATTTAAAAGTCTCATTAGTCTAAACTTGAGGCTAATATATTCTTGCACATCTGGATTTTGAGAGAGGTAATTACCTAGACTAAATTGTTTTTGGTTTTGTTTTTGTTTTAAAGATTTTATTTATTTATTTGACAGAGATCACAAGTAGGCAGAGAGGCAGGCAGAGATAGATGGAGAAGCAGGCTCCCTGCTGAGCAGAGAGCCCAATGCGGGACTCGATCCCAGGATCCTGGGATCATGACCTGAGCCGAAGGCAGAGGTTTTAACCCACTGAGCCATCCAGGAGCCCCACCTAGACTATATTTTTAAGCAAACAGTTTAAAAATTAGCATAGGCTGGCTTTTCTCCAGAAATTAAATTGCTTCTAATCCAGAATTTACCTTGAAACAATACATAAAACATAGACATTATTGATACATCCATCAGGTACCACATAAGAGACATTAATGAGATTTAGTTTTATAGTGTATTAAATATTACCTGAATTACTAGATACCACAATTTGTTCATTTCAGAAATGTTGAATAATGCTATTTAGATTTATTTAGATCACTAAATCATGCCTCATTTAAATAACCTAGAAATGAAATCACCAAAAATAGAAATGCTGAGAGGGGATGCTTTCAAACAGTACTGGAAGAATTAACCATTTAATTTGTTTAATGAAAAATTATGTTTTCCTGTGATAGTTATTGAAAGACTTTCTGTAAGTTTGTTTTAAATGAATTTCAGATCATTCACATTTTTTTCTCCAAATAATATGGAATTTGTGGTGTATATAACAAAGCTGGTGTTTAAAAAAATGTTTTATCTGAATTCACAGGGCTTCCACTGTAATCACAAGAAAATAAAATTTTAGATCTTTACATGTGAGAGAAACATAAAAAACCATTTTCATCTATCTTGTTTTACCAAAACCTAGTATCTAATTAAAAGGTACAAATAAATTGTAACCAGAATGAGAAATCTGGTGTCTTATTCTAAAAAGCTGAAGACTAAACATATATGGAGAATTTAACAAAATGGAAGAGAAAGCCTATGGCTGCTTAGCTTGCATTTAACATCATGAAAAAATTAAAACAAGAAAAACCCTAGTGCAGGCAACCAAAACACATCGTTACAACTTTTCAGTCCTCAGAAAAAGAATTATTAATGGATAAACTTATCACTCTTATTAATATTTAGAAAAGTGAATGGGAGAGAGCAAGGGGAAAAGAACATAAGATATTTAATCCACTGAGTTCAACTCATATGGCTAAATGTAATAGCTCTCTATTTTCTAAAGAAAATTATTATGTGTTTTTCATATAAAACCTTTGGTTTCCACAATATTTTCACAACACTCTTGTTGAAATGCCACAAGAACTCTGAGAAGAACTTTAAACCATGGTCGATAAATATAGCTGTAAAAGTAAATTAGATTTGAACACAAGTTATATCAGAATCATCTGGCTTAATCAAGAATGAAGGAGTTCTAAATTTTAGTGAAAAATCAACTCTTCATTCTCTTTATTAAGACTATTTTCTCCTACTTTTGGTCAATTTGAAAGCAGTGACTTACTGAATGATCCAGTATGTGACACTAAATTATTAAAAAATTAAATTACAAACTACCTACCCCTTCTTGTTTAGTGAAGAGATTAAGGCAATCACTCAAAGCTACACAAGTTTCTCTAGAAGCTTCAGAGACAACTTCAACTTTCTGAAGAAATGATGGAAGCATGTCTATAAATAAAAATAAATAAAATTAGTGGGATTTTAAGAACACAAGCATTTTTAAATTACTTTTTTTTTTTTTTTAAAGAAATCTCTATACCCACCATGGAGCTTGAACTCAGGACCCCCAAGATTAAGAGTTGCATGCTCTACCAACTGACCCAGTCAGGCACCACAAACATTTTTATGTCTACTGACTTCATGTTTCCTTCCAGCTGGCTGCCTTAAACAAAGCATATAGTGTATTCCTTGAGCAATATATATTTTTTAAGATTATTTATTTATTTGACAGAGATCACAAGTAGGCAGAGAGGCAGACAGAGAGAGAGGGAGAAAACAGGCTCCCTGCTGAGCAGAGAGCCCGATGCAGGGCTCCATCCCAGGACCCTGGGATCATGACCTGAGCCAAAGGCAGAGGCTCAACCCACTGAGCCACCCAGGCGCCCCTTCCTTGAGTAATATTATTAGCACCTACTGTGCATAAACTGGTACAGTAAAGATGAAGCCTTGTCCTAGGAAGGCCTATATCCTGCAAGAAGAAGAGTTACAACTAAAAACAAACAAACAAAAATCATAGGGATAATGTAATATTTAAGGAAATAATGTAGGGATAATGTAATGTTTAAGGAAAGCAGCTCATTAACATTTCCTTTCATGATAGTCTATGCTCAATAAGTAATTTTATTCAAAAGCCAAGTGCTAAAAAGAGCTAAAAATAATACTGTTGTTGACATGGTGGCTAACCTATCTCAAGGTGGCATTAACACAACTTTCTCTAGTGCTTACTGGATAAATGTCTAGCATGGAATAGGTCTTTCCAGTCTTATGAATGTGTCTCTCTGGGGTCCAGTATCTTTCAGAATATAAATTGGGAACAAAGAAATAGTAGTATCACCACCTTCCCCAGTTCCCTAAGGAAATCTTAATCCACTTACCTATTACAAAAAAACAAACAAAACCTACAACACCCAAAACAAAAGCCAGAATGCTGACAAGAGAAAACTGCAAAATGCACACACATTTAAAAAGGAAGTAAAATGTCATAACTGTCTAGATTAAGGCTGGAGAAATAGTTCATAAGATCCCTTAAATGTGTCTCTTCAATCAAACAAAAATAATATTAAGAAAACTTTTCATCTAAAAATAACTTAAAAGAAGAGACACAAATATATACCACCCTCTGTCTTTTAAATAATCCTGATTCACTTAGAACAGGGTTCTTAAAACATGGTAAACAAGGTCAATAAGCAAAAGCAATCAAATCCAAGTGCCAGCAATTTGCAATTATCAGGCCATAAAACAGTGGGTCTCTTCAAGAAACAAAACATTTTCAAATGGGAAGTGGAAAGGAAAATAAAATCTATGAAGAACATGTAACAAATTATTTAGTCATTATTCCTAGGTGATAACACTGTAATTATTAGTTTTCATTCTTTTCTCTAATTTTCCACGATTTCTATAGGAATGTGATTCTAGCAAAGAAAAGTACTTTTCTTTGAAAAATTACTTCTCAAAACTCGTAAGGCTAAACAAGAGGAAAAGGTCAGAGCGAATGAAGGTATGAACAACCTTTTATTATTATCTGGATATAAATACCAAATGTCATTTTATCATATTTTTCTTTTTATGGAATACAGTTTCCCAGTGTTAGCTATTCTTAATACCCAAACAATTGAAAACTACTATATCCTAAAATAAATTTGATTTACATACTTTATTTTTCATTTTGAATCTTTGATACACATTGTGAAGATTTATTCTTTACTTAGTTGCTAAATAGCAGAAAAGAATACCGTATGCCAGATGCCACAGGATTTAAATAGTACCTCAACAGATGTCTCGCACAGAGCTGTGGACTGAGTACAGTGAGGGGATGTACCAAAAAAATCAGGCACAGCCTCTGACTTCCATAAATGCTCTGGGTAATCTAGTAATTTTCCACTTTCATGGCACAAATGGTAAGAATATGGGAAAATCGTCATTCATGGATGTGTATTTCTTTTATTAAATGCCATCACAGGCTTAGCCACCTACAATTTTGTTTTAGATATTTAATACTTTATATACTGTTGATTAGCATAAAACATTATGTGTCAAAATAAATTTGTATGAACATCAAGATTTTAAGTAAAACTGATTCTAGAACCTTTTCTAGAACCCAAGAAACATATATTGACTTTTAAGAACCCATTATTGAGAGTGTGTCAAATTCTTTTGTCCAAAACAGAGTCAAAAGTTGCCTAATTTCTCTGACAGTCTGGTGTTCAAGAATGATTCTGAAATTCATACCAAGTTGTGCAGGAGGTCTGCATGAGAACTGACCCTCTAGCGCCAGGGCTGTGCATCGGGGGCCAGGCAGCTCAAGGGGGCATGCTTCATGTATGAGAATGTTTGCATATTGTTATAAAAAAAAAAAACCGCTAGGCTCCTAGAAAAAATTACCAACTGAGAATCACTGCAAATATATCTTAGGCACTTAGTATTTAGAGACTGAGTTGTAATAAACAAATGTAAAAAGGCTAGTATGTAACCCTATTTGACCTATTATAAGAATTGGACACAATTTTGAAGAAAAATGTCATTTTTTGTACTAAAAATATTTTTGAACTCAGGAAAGATGCTAGAAGATCTTATGCAAAAAGCTTAGAGACATATAAAAAGCTCACAATCTGTCATTTTCATGATAACATGTACAATTTTTAATTGGGTATGTTTTAAAACTATTGGGGAAATACTTATTTCCTGTTATATTGGCAAACTAAACCTAATACAGATGACCTCCATTGTTTCCCTAATACGGAAACAGTCCACACTCATTAGCCGACATTTAAGACAGTCTATAAACTGAATCAGTTTCAGCCAGACTGTTTTCCTGGAAATACTTGTTTTCCTAGAAGTACTCTTTTACTTTACTGCCTCCCAACCTTTAAGATGCTTCCTCTTCCCTGAATAGTGGAAATAATTATTCATATTCAGAAGTTTCTCCACGTAAACCTCTTTTGTTCAAGGCCAAATTCAAATGCCATTCTCTTTGGTTTTTGGGGGGTTTTTTTTGTTGCTGTTGAAAAAACAGCAATGCTTCCATGTACCTAAGAGACATGATCTAACCTGCATGCAAAGACGCATTTTATTTTTTTAAAAGATTTTATTATTTATTTATCAGAGAGAGAGAGGGAGAGAGATCCCAAGTAGGCAGAGAGGCAGGCAGAGGCAGAGGGAGAAGCAGGCTTCCCATTAAGCAGAGAGCCCGATGTGGGACTCCATCCCAGCACCCTGGGATCATGACTGAGCCGAAGGCAGAGGCTTAACCCACTGAGCCAGCCAGGCGTGCCCAAAGATGCATTTTAAAAACAGACTTTTATACCTAATCGTAATTCTATAAACGCCTCAAGAAAATGAGTAATCTCTCCTCCAAACAGGAGAAAAAGGCATCTGCATATAAAAATCAACCAATCTTCTAAAAACTTTTACATAAAACTGTAATTTGAAAAAAAAAAAGAGGTCCCTAGAAGAATAGAAATTTTTGCTGTTCAAATTAAAATAAGTAGCATGAACAATCACCCACTGAACTACTACTACTAAACCATTCTGTCTATATATAATCTGCACTAGCTGCAACGGAGAATATAAAGTTCAAAACGGCATGTGTTAAATGAGCTACAGTATGAGTTAAATGAGAAAAGGGTATCAAGGATGTTTTAAGACAGCAAACAAATCATGCATTTAAAAAACGTTAAATAATTCAGAGAAAGGAATAATCATTATGGGATGGAGTAATGGGGAAGAGCTGGGATTTGAGTTGAATCTTGAACAATATTTTTATTGCTAAATATAATGTGCAATAAAGCAAACAACCTAAAATATCTACAACTATTATTTTCAGATAGTACAGTCTTGAGAAGACTGTAGCAGAACTGTGATCAAGGGGAACTCCAGAAAGGTGAGAGGCTCTGTTTGTATCCACCACTGGCTGCGTGGCCAACCCATGGCAGGTTCAGTGCTGATTTGTATAATCTATACACTAACTTGACAAAAGAAATTTAGGACTAATTTCCAAGTTCAAAAGAAGGGAGTTATAAATTTATAAGCTAGATAAGCAGGTCATTTTATTCACTCAAAACTTACACAGTTGACCCCTGAACAAGGGAGGTGGGGCACTGACTGCTTTGCAGTTCAAAATCCATATATAACCCTTGATTCCCCTGAAACTTAACTACTAAGCAAGCACCTACTGTTGACTGGAAGCCTTACAATAACAAATATTCTAGAGAAAAAGTGTTAAGAAAATCATAAGAAACAGGAATTACATTCACAGTACTGTACTGTATTTTTAAAAAAAAAAGCCACATATAAGTGGACCCATACAGTTCAAACCCTTGTTGTTCAAGGATCAACTGTATATGTCAAGTGCCCATGGGTGCCGTGCACTGTTAAGGTGCTGAAGACAATTGACAAATAAAACAGAAATTCTTGCCTTGATGGAGTTTATATGCTAAAAGGAGAGGCAGACTATCAACTACTATGTGTATATATATATACACATAGTAGTTGATAGTCTGATACATATATGTATTATATATGCATAGTTGATATATATAAATTATATATATAAACTTATATATAATTATTATATATAAATTTATCAAATTTTATTTTATATGTATATTATATATTTATTTATATATATAATGAAATTTGGTAAAAGAAAAAACAAAGCAAGGTAGGGAAATAGCAAGTGTCGAGGGGAGTTGCAAGTTTGGACAGGATGATGTAAGGGTCCGGTCCTGACAGGAAATGGCTGGCAAACTGAAATGGCACCTGAAAACTTCTTTTAAAAAAGATGACACACAAGGTGGGGTGGTGGGGGGGAGATAAGTGAACTAACAGACTGGCAATGCAGGACAATTGCCTCCTGGAACAGAGAGGCAAAAGAAAGGACAGTGTTGCTAAGGCCAGCAGAAGCTGGAATCACAGGTGGGGGGCTTCAGCCAAGGGCTGTTACACTTCACACAACCTAGGTGAAGGGAGGGAGGAAAATGCCTGCCTGCTCTCACCCTCTCCACCAATCCCCTGACAGGGTCTCCCTTTTGCTGAGTCCAATCAGAAATCTGAGCGCAAGTAAGCCCAGTAATGGAGTTTGTAGTCTGTAGCCAGAAGGTTCTCTTTGAGTTAAGATCTGGGCAGGTGAGGATGTGAGCATCCTGGAGAAAAGACTTCCAGGCAGCGGGCCAGCTTAGCCCAGGTTGAGGCAGGAAAAAGTCCAGCCTCTCCGAGGGGCAGCCAAAAGGCCAGTGAGGCTGAAAGAGGAGCAACCAGGGGTAATTAGGAGATGAGAAGAGGGAAGAAATAGAAATGGAAGAGTTTGTGGGTCATTAGGATGACTTTGTTTTTCATTCTTAGTGCGATAACCTGGAATCTACCAGATGTTTTGAGCAAAGAACATTATACGCTGGTGTTTTAGAAGGGTCCTTGGGGCAGGGACTGGAAGGGCAAGGGCGGAATGTGAGGGGCCAGTTAGGAGGCTGTTTCAACCCTGTGTGGAAGACAATGATGGTCTGGGCCTCGGTGACAACAGTGAGGGAGGCAGGAAGTGTGTTACTCAAAGCTGAGATTTTTGAGCAGAGTTTTAAGTAGGTTGAACAATGTGCTTTTCCTTTAAGATTTTTTTTTTCGTATAAATAACTGAATCATTCCAATTTCTTTAGCCAGGGATTCTCTATCTACATTTAGTAACATGCAATAAAGTGTTATCCATTAAAGTTGGCATATAAAGTATATCCTTTTTAGAAAGTAATTTAGCAATGTAGCAATAGGTACACATATGTTAATATGCTTTCATCCATTAATTCCACTTCTAAGAATCTTATGGTAATAAAGTGATATGATCAAATTTAAGTGTACAATACATTATTCATAACAGCCAAAACGGGTTTTATGGAAGAATAGACTACTGGCCTTTAGGAAATTTTCAAAAAGTTGTATTAGTTTGGTTAATTTTCTTTGTGTCTGTAATCATGCCCTTGATAAGGATAAAATGGTAGAGGTTTTAGCACTGCATTCACTGAACCTTGAAGGATATGTTTGTTGCCAATGCCAGATGCATAAATTTGGGCATTCATCAAAACAGAAATTAGGTTTAAGGAAATAAAGTACTATTTAAATAGAGGATATTTTGGACCAAAACAGAATGAATATAAATGGTCCCTGACTTAGAGTGGTTTGACTTGGAATTTTTTTTTTTAAGATTTATTTATTTGACAAAAATCCCAAGTAGGCAGAGAGCAGGCAGAGAGAGAGGAGGAAGCAGGCTCCCCGCGGAGCAGAGAGTCCGATGCGGGGCTCGATCCCAGGACCTTGGGATCCTGACCTGAGCCGAAGGCAGAGGCTTTAACCCACTGAGCCACCCAGGCGCCCCTGACTTACAATTTTTTGACTGAATGATGCTATGAACACAAAACAAGTTCGGTAGAGACCATATTTCAAATTCTGAATTTTGATCTTTGTCTAGGTCAGCAGTATGCAGTATGATGATGTCTTGTGATGTGGGGCAGGAGCCATCAGCTCCCAGTCAGCCACACCATCACCACAGTAAACCACTGTTCTGTACTCAGACATTCTGTTTTCACTTTCAGTACAGGAGTTGATAAATTACATGACATTTAACACTTTAATATAAAACTGGCTTTGGGGGCACCTGGGTGGCTCAGCTGGTTAAGCGTCAGACCCTTGGTTCTGCCTCAGGTCTTTATCTCAGGGTCATGGGATCCAGCCCCACATCCGGCTCTGTGCTCACCATGGAGTCGGCTTGGAATTCTCTCCCTTTCCCTCACCCTCCCACTGTGTTCCTCCCCCCGCCCCCCACACTTGTGCTCGCAGGAGAGCATATGCTTGTGTGCTCTCCAAAATAAATAAATAAATAAATAAATAAATAAATAAATAAATAAAGTATTTTTTTTTTAAAAAAAAAAGGCTTTGTATCGGATGATTTTCCCCAACTGCTGGCTAATGGATGTGTACAGAGCGTGTTTATGGTAGGCTAGGCTAAGTTATGATGTTCTGTAGGTCAGGTATAGTAAATGCATTTTCGACTTATGAGATTTTCAATTTACAAGGGGCTTATCAGGACATAACCCCATTATTAAGTTGGAAGATCTATAAGTGTAAATAAACTGAAAAATGCGTTTGTGATTGGGCTCTGACAGTTCTGAAATGACAGGATAAACAGTCTGTATTTTATTCTATAGCTTCAAAGACCCATGAAACTTTTTTCCAATGGGAAAAAATTTTATGATTAAAAAAGTACTATTCTAAAATTAATCTAGAAGCAATAATGTAGTGTTTTCACAGAATCTGAGATGTAGGAGTTCCTAAAAGGCTTGGATTCCCTTTAGGGATGGAACGCAGAGGGTCCCAGAAGGCAGGAAGACCACAGGGGAGGCTACTGCAGTGAGCCTCCCAGTATGGCAGTATGCCAAACCAGTATGGCAGAAGTTAGAATAAGATGTTAAGAGAGAAGTCTTCAAGTTCACATAATTTTGTATTACAATGTAAAACAACTAACAATCACAACTACAAGGTCTAGATTTTATCCAGGAACACTGTGGTTCTTCATTTTGAGAAGTTATTGGCAAACTGTGTAGATGGTATGGAGCAGGTGTGTATTCATCAGCTACTATCTATCAGCAACAAAACACATGGTGCAAGATTACGCTGCAAAATCCCTCGGCATTAAGGTAACACAGTTATCTTCAACTCTTTAATTCCACTCATGAAATCATCTTAACCCCATTTACTATTTATATAATATACAGATTTATCTATCTACACCTGCAGAAAATGTTTACAGTTGTTTGTGTATAAATCTATTGAATTTCATTGTAGATATATGAAATAGCACTGTCAGATCATCATCAGACCTCTCAAAGTTTCCAGAGGGCACTGTCTGAAATAGCTCTTTTGTAATATTGAATATTATGCAGATCTCTAAAAACGCAAATGATGCATACCATCGTTATGAGTGACAAGTCATACAGATAATCTGAATGAAGAGATCTCACTCAAAGTTCAAAAAAAAAACTTAATTTGGTTGTAGTTCTGATGTAATTTGTTTCTTTGGTCCATGTTAAAGGAATTAATCCTTATATTCCATCTAACTCTGGACATGTCCTACATCCTTTAAATGTCATTAGTATCTTTTTACCTTTTTTTTTTAAGATTTTATTTATTTGACAGAGATCACAAGTAGGCAGAGAGGCAGGCAGAGAGAGAGGGGGAGGCAGGATCCCAGCTGAGCAGAGAGCCTGATGTGGGACTTGATCCCAGGACCCTGAGATCATGACCCAAGCTGAAGGCAGAGAGGCTTAACCCACTGAGCCACCCAGGCACACCAGCATCTCTTCTTACTTTTGATGGTTCTTGAAGATGGTGTTTTAAAAGCTCTTTGATGGTCACAGGTGCATAATATTTATATTAAAAACCACTGAAGGGTGTACTTCACATGGATACATTTTAGATTGTGAATTATATCTAATGAACCTGATCTTATTTAAAAAGTCCACTGAGGATGAAAAGTGCTAAGTAATATAATATTCCAGCCCACAATAATCAAAATGACTTAATTGATGTCCTTCTCAAAGCTATCATTGTTAATACAAATAAACGTTTATGGAACTGACAAAGGAATGCCCAAGGTCCATCTGGACAGATATAAAATACCTGTGTTCAGTTTATTCTAATATTAGCTTTTCTTTGCATTCCCTGGGCATATATAAACTAAACTGAGAAGTCCATAGAGGGAAACTAGTTTGTGATTAAAACTGATAGTTAAACTCAGACAACTGAATCAATTAAATTTCAGTGAAGTTATTTACAAACCCATCATAGCTGAAATCTAAAGCAATGGTTAGGAGTCTAAAGTCTAAGAAACACAGTTTTTAATTTACAAAGTAATACTTTTTTCTAGATATATAATTTTCTATTGGATTTTTGATTTTATATTATATGTTATTTTGATTTTTGGAATATTTATACCCAACTCTTGATGATTCATACTCAGTGGAGACTGAAGAAATAAAAAGTTACTACTGAAAGGTAGATTAACCATTAGACACTAAAGGTCATGTAGACATTCATAGAATCATAAAAGGCTAAGACCTGA
This sequence comes from Mellivora capensis, assembly GCA_004024625.1. Lineage (NCBI taxonomy): Eukaryota > Metazoa > Chordata > Mammalia > Carnivora > Mustelidae > Mellivora > Mellivora capensis. The sequence goes on along the minus strand of PISX010000783.1, from coordinate 120,023 downwards.
AAACAACCAACCCCTTCATGTACATATGGGGAAACAGGCTGAGAAGTTACACATACTGTTCAAAGTAACAGCTGGTAAGTGGCAGAACAAGGATTCAAACCCAAGACAGTTTAAAATTCAAGTCTTTTGAATTCTTAAGTAGGAGTCTCATTATTCAGGCAAAATGAATTTATAGGCCCAAAATGTTAACTTTAACTTTTTCTTAAAAGAAAAAAAATATTGGGACGCCTGGGTGGCTCAGTTGGTTAAGCAGCTGCCTTCGGCTCAGGTCATGATCCCAGCGTCCTGGGATCGAGTCCCACATCGGGCTCCTTGCTCGGCAGGGAGCCTGCTTCTCCCTCTGCCTCTGCCTGCCACTCTGTCTGCCTGTGCTCACTTGCTCTCTCTCCCTCTCTCTCTGACAAATAAATAAATAAAAT
>PISX010000783.1:24174-119504 GCA_004024625.1 Mellivora capensis | reverse complement strand
CTTCCTCCTCTCTCTCTGCCTGCCTCTCTGCCTACTTGTGATCTCTATCTGTCAAATAAATAAAATCTTTAAAAAATAAAAAATAAAAACTGCTAAATAGTCTTATCAAACATAATTTTGAATTCAAAACTGAAAATTATCTACATGTATAGCAAACAAAACTACAAAGGATCAACATCTAGGTTAATGGGTTGTGTTAAATAGCAGGTGTTATTTGGTAGTTTGACTCCAAACTTTTTTTTTTTTTTTTACCTTTAGCCATGTCACACTCCTTAATCATTTTCAGAAAGGTAGAAATTTCCCTATCTAGTTTCTGTTGGCATGTCTGTGCTTTCTGGGAAAACAAAAACAAAAAGCAAAATTAAAACTTATTAATAAAGGATTTTTAAAGTACATATGCTTTACTGTTTCTTTCAAAACTTTTAGTCCATATGTTGATATACCACAATAATTAAGATACATCTTAACAGAGAGAAAAGCATGAGAGAAAATTTCCTTAGAAATTGAATATTGCATTTAATCAAATACAGATTTAAAAAAATAAATTTTTCTAAATTGTAAACACATTCAACATTTGTCATGTACACAATATACAACTGGACTCACTGTTTCTAAGAACTCATTATTCCATATACATAGGAGTTAGACTTCTCCCAATTAATCCTTTTTGTAGACTTGATTAAATTCATCAGGGAATTATAAAATGCATTCCTTAATAAATTTTTTTAAAAAACTAGATAGTAGTAGTATTTAGAAACCACAGCTGATTTTCGCTCAGCCATCCAAGTCCACATAAGCAGACCAGCAAGAACATTTTCTTAGTAAATCAAAGCTTTATTTTAGATACCTAAAAGTAAAACAGTGTTTAATGACACAAGTTCCATCCCATCTTAGTCAAGATTTAGAAATCTAAAATGAAAAGTTGGGTATTCACATTGATTATACTAAGAATGTAATTTTGATGTTAGTTTTACTTTCAAAAAATAGGAAGAATAAGCAAGAAAATTATCATTGTGAAGTCAGTCGGTTATGGCAATGAAAAATGTCTATTCTGATAATCTTGAGTCTAATATCAGAATCACATTGTTGTAGGCAGAGTACTGTTTATCCTTATGAATTCCCTGCTTTGTACTCCTAATCCCAACTGGCTCATCGCTAAACATTTTTGCTCCTCCTAAATCAGTCCGACATGACAAAGGGACACAGGTAACCTGGCCTTTCTCCTTTTTCGCCTTATAAAATTTTCAGTGCCTATGATGCTCAGCTCAACCACAGCAGAATTATTCATGGTACCACATTAGTGACAGGAAATGTTCTCTTTAAAATCTACATTACTCTGAGTTGAGAGCTCTAACAACATAAAAAATATAATAATTATTATTTTTAAAGATTTTATTTATTTATTTGACAGACAGATTACAAGTATGCAAGAGAGGCATGCGGGGAGAGAGAGGAGGAAGCAGGCTCTCCGCGGAGCAGAGAGCCTGATGTGAGGCTCGATCCCAGGACCCTGGGATCATGACCTGAGCCAAAAGCAGAGGCTTTAATTTAACCCACTGAGCCACCCAGGCGCCCTATTTTTTTTTTTTTTTTTTTTTTTGAAGAGGGAAGATACCTACACTACATAATTTAAAACACCACAGAAAGGGAAATGGCATCCTGGGTCACTTTTGCAGACACAGCCCATAAATACAGGTTGAAAGCAGAGAAGAGGTTGATCTAAAGGACCTGAAACAGGCACTGCAACCAAATGTATCACTTATGATTTATTAAAAGAAAATTGTCATTTCTACTCTATATATAGTTAGTCCTCCTGCCCACATGCAAGTCAATGCTACCATCTTCTCTTTTCCTTTCTATGGTGAAAGTGAGCTGGATGCGTAAAAGCAAGCACTGGTTTCATCTGCAGTCTGAGAATCCGTAATGAACAGGCTAGGGCTCCTGGGGTAATAAAGATAAGAACGTTCTCCATAACATCACCCTCAAATACCTGAATCCCATTCCTCTTTCCTTAACATATCTACCTGATGGACAGTTGCTAAAAAGAGCTTCCCTGATGGAGGATTTACTTGTTCTAATAAAAGGTACGTATTAGGTCAGCTGGAGAAGATCTGATCTACACATTCTGCTTTATAATTAGGTATAATGTGTCTTCTCTTCTAAACAGTTGGTGTGGTTTTGAAGGTAAAATGAATGGAAAGGGGTTATTAATACAAATAATATGTTCACATCCTCCAGTTTGCTATAATTTCCCCCTTAGCAGCTACCGGTTATATTAGGTAAACCTAGAAATCTATTTAGAAAGGTTACTGTTCAGGAGTTCTTTGCAAAGCCCAGCATGGTGTCCCATTCTTAACTTCTAAGCCATTCACCTTATGTCAGGCATTGTTTTTAGGTTTTAATTTTTTATTCTACATAAACAACTCTTAAGCAATGACCTAATGCCCAAGCATGACGATATTTTAAACCAAAGTTATCTGGGCACAGAACTCAAGAACAGAGCGGCATCCACAGACTCAGGGCCCAGAGGGCAGGAGGCACCCAGGTGAGCAGCTGAGCACATTCCCAACACAGGCCTCCTGCTCCTACTTCTGCCCACCCAGATACTGGCTCTTGCATTTAAGTTGATGTTAAACCACTTTATTATCCCTCGCCTAGAAAAACAGCTCAAATATGTATTATCAAGGGCTCAGGAGGACTGAATGGGGTAGGGGAGAGGGGTACAACCCACGTTTGGTTAATTAAGAACAGAAGCAGACTGCCTCTACTCAAGCAATTCAAAGGGACAAACAACATAGTGAATGAAAGAAGACAGGTTCCAATGAGCACAAACAGTATGATTCCAATTCCACAAAATTCTAGAACAGGCAAAAGTGATACCTATCAGGATAGAAAGCAGATCAGTGATTGCCTGAGATGGAGGTGAAGTGCACTGCCAGGGAAGAGGCCCCAGGGAACTTTCTGAGGTGATGAAAATGTCTCTATCTTGAGAGAAGTGGTGGTTACAAAGGGTATATACATTTGTCAGAACATGTCAAACTGAAGACATAAAATGCATTCATTTTATTGTACAGAAACTTTTTAGAGAATATATTATAGAACTCTGATGACATTCCTCTTTGCAGAAAACAGCCAGGATTGTGAGTACTGGTGCCTAAGGCTCACCTCCAAGGCTCCCTACCCCCAGCCAAATCCATCTCCCCTCAATCTAAGTCAATACATAGCACATTTATTCTTCTTGGTACCTGGCGATCATTATGGCCCTGCTCTGTAATCTTCCTAATGTGCTATTGTACAGTAGATATTTACACAAAATAAAAAAATTAAATGAAAGGATATAGAGAGAAAAAGGCAGTTCTCTCTCACATATCAGTCCTAGAGTCTCTGTTTTCCCCCTTTACCAGCCTCAAAGCAACCACTGTTATTAATTTCTCATCTTGCCAGGGATGACCTAAGCCTATACAAATGTGTGTGTAAGACCCTGCTTCTTCTCCCAAGTAGTAGCATATTAGATACATCATTTTCTACCTTGCCCTTTTCATGTAACCATAAATCTTAGATATATCAATATATATAAATCTGTCTCATTCTTGTATTTAATGTACCAATCTTATATTTATCAGCCCTATGTTGATGTACATTCATCTTCCTGCAGATTCATCTTAATAATAGGCATCATTTACCTTTAAATCAGGAAAGTATGATATCACTTTCTCATTTGACTAAAATTTAGCATCTTCTGCTCATTAAATCCTTATAACACTGACTTCAGATCCTATAGAATCATCAACAAATGAAACCCTCACTTTCCTTGTGTCACCCCAAATCTAAGAGCCTATCCCAGTTTTGTACCATAGTATGCTCTACAACGATAGAAGCATTCTACATTGTACTGTCCAAAGTGGTAGCCACATGTGACTACTTAGCATTTGGACTGTGTTCAGTTAAAAGGAGCTGAATTTTTAATTCTAATTTATGTCTGAATAGCCAAATGTGTCTACTAGCTATTGTACTGCACAGCATTTCTGCACCAACACTGTGCTTGAATTTGTCTTCCTATTTTTATATTTGAAATATTTTCAAGTTGTCATTAAGGCAACAACCAAAAGGCCAGTATTTCATGGTTTGTCTTATACTTTTCTCTCTGGAGACCTAACCTCAGGACAGTGACAGAGAGATAAGCGAAAAGCCATTTTCAATTTTTGGAGGTCGTCGTTTTGGGTGGAGATAAGATGAGACCAAAAACATCATATAACCTGGCCACTTTTTCAGTGTGGACATTTCCCCCTCCCCCCATAATGTCTTGTCCAAAACCATGCTGAGGAAATAAGGTTAGTTTTATGCCAATTCAGATGGTTTTAGAGTATTCTAACCCTAGAGTTCCTGATTCCCTTTAGAAAGTCTATAAACATCTAGAATAGGTTTCATTTCACAAATAGGTCCCAGAATAACCTTACAATTTAAGAATCCAATGATCAAAGGCATTCTGGAGCCAGTCTACCACAAGCTACAATTTAACATACTTCACAGATCATTTCAGATTTTAACCTATTTTTGACCAAACTTCAGAATCTTGAGACAGAGTCAAGATTCACAGAATTAGCATTCAAATTCTGTTGGACAGAAACATGTTTATAACCTGCAAAACATGAAAGTGCTAAACACTGCTGTAACTCTCCTCGACTTCAGGTGTTATAAAAATCTAGAAGTTGCAAAAACTTAATGATTTTAAAGTTAACATAAGAGCATGATATTCAAGTGAATAAAAGGTACAGTTGAAGTTGATAACATGAAAAACTGAAAACTAAACCAAAGAAACATTTTTTTCAAAAAAACTTTTTTAATGATATATGAGTTAGTATGCTTCTATTTTACCTGTAGCTCCCATTAAAAATGTCTTAAAATTGCCATAATAATCCTAGGAAAGATTGGTATGCTTTGTAAGTCCTTCTACGTTTTATCATTTACCTTATTTTGAGGATAAATAGGAAAGGACTTCTTTTCATGGAGGGAATACTGACTAAAGATTGAAATATTGAGCACAGTTTTTTCACTTGTTTAACATGATTCTGGCCGTAGATATGTAAACTTTATTTACCCGAACAGTTTTAATGTTATTTAGATGCTCTGGTGGATGTTATTTTTGCAAAGTTCACAGATCTGAAAATTATGTTTATGGTTGTCACTCTACACATTAAGCTTAAAAAAAAAAAAAAAAAAAAAAAGAAGTAGCACTGGTAAAATGAATGTCAATAAATTCTGGCAATGTCTTCAACCAAACATGGAAGAGCTCAAGTTTAATGTTCCATCATAAAATATGATTAGGGATCGAAAGAGCCAAAATCTCTACGTTTACCGGTCCTTAATTCAATAAAACTCCCTAAGTATTAGCAAACTTAACTTCATTAAAGCTGTTGATTTGGAAACATTCAAATCCTGCAACCACTTCATTTAGTTAGGAAAAAAAAGATTAAATTTAGTAGCAAATTGATATGTTCTGACATAATTATTTAGATTGAAACTCCATCATCCATCAACCTTCTGTAGTTCTAATTCTTCCAAACCTCATTCTCATTTAAAAGACACAGCCAGAAAACTGATGCCCAGATTTAAAAACAAAAAACAAAGAAACAAAAAAACCTATTTCATTTCAATAACACATACTGGTATTTCTCTATGGCTAAGACTTTGACATCACTTCAGATAAAGGCCTGTCCTTTTATTACTGATGCTTTATCTTACCTCTAATCAATGAAGTTACAGATTACAAGTGGTTTTAAATGAAACTACCAGCCAGGAAAGGTATCACTATGGTTGCATTATTTAAACTCTGAAATATGCAGTGAAGTCATAAAGGGCAGCAAGTCAAGCTCTGCACGCTCCCCCTACTGGCAGCAGTTTTCAAACAGAATGACAATCTGATTACAGCAATGAAAAAGTTTTAACCGAAAAAGATATATTTGGGCATAGGATCCTATCTTCAGAGCATTATCTACAGAGACATTTGACAGTATCGTCATAACAGACACTATAAATAGCATAAAATATTACTGGACAAAGAGCATTATCTCCACTGTCAGATTTCTTAATGTCAAAATCTCACATTTTGTCACAAAATTCTTGGTGACAGAGTTAGCTATAAAAGTCGAGTTTGGTTTTTCCATTACCTCTAAGGATTCCTTCAAGTCTACAGCTGAAATTGCATCTTCCTCTTCGTCATCACTCAGCTGGTCCTGGGAACAGTAGTGAGTGCTATAAGCAGAATGATCTTCTATTGCTTCCAACCAGTCCTGAAATAATCCAAGAATTGAAATAAAAGCAAAATGCATTTTTTACTCAAAGAGATAATATGCCAATGATTTAGAAAGTTAAAATTTACATGGAGAAAATATTACAGATTCAAAAAAATAAAAGAAACCCAAACCAACCAACAACAAAAGAATGATGCAGGTCTCTTGTCCATGACATTTCTGGATTAAAAAAACTTCCTAATACTTTAAAAAATACCATCTATAAGTTTACATACTCAATACTATTAAGATACACATTATAAAAGCTGAGTAATGGGTGGAAATTTTTTCACTTAAAATTATAGACTTTCCACACTGTTGGATATGCTACTATATACTAATATGTCCAGAAATACAGTTTTACTAACTGGCAATCGAGTTATAAGAAAGCCAACAACTGCCTTGATGCTTTAGCTTTTGCTAATGTTTTTAAAATATCAGTGATTTCACAAAAAGAATATTTTCCCTAAAAATATATGTGTTACTTCTCATTTCTTACAGCATTACTTAAGGTCAAATTTTACCACTTTATGATATGGTCAGAGAGTCAGGATTTAGATCATTTAGGGTTCTTTGCAGGGCCAAAGTTAACCACTTTGGAAATAGATTCTTTTAACTCCTTACATAATTTACAAAAAACAAGACAGGTCTACAAATACTCCTTTGATCTAAAGGAATATGGAGTGTCCATTAAATAACTGCACTATGAATTTGTCACATCAATTCCAATTTGCTTGCTTGTTGCTGTTCAATTTACCATAAAGGAAGGCTGAGCTATACTGTAATAAATCAGAACACCTAAGCTGAAGCCAGGTTTTGTCACTTGTAAGCTATGTGACCTTGAGAGAGCACTTCAATCTCACTGGCTTCAGTTTCTACACCTATAAATTAAGAGGCAGACTACATAATCATTCAGGATTTTTTTCCAAAAATGATTCACAAAATCAAATTAATAAAGATAATTATGAACAGAACATATTTGCAGGTACATGTTGATAAAGAAATTAATACATAAGCCAAATTTCAAGCTTCATATAATCACCCCCATTAAAAAGGTACAGTCAACAAAATTTTAGATGTTACTATTGAATTGATCCTATATTCTTTGTTTTTAAATGTTAAGTTATAATAAAGATAAATGAATTCATAAAATTACCTCTCTTGACTGTTGAAGACTATTCTTAGGAACCCTGAAGCCATGAATAGTGTCATCAAAGCATTTAATAAAGAAGAGGCAGCTATCAGTGGATTTTACCTTGGATATAAAGAAGTAAGACAATATCATTCATGCACATAAAATAGGATATATGTATGTGTGTATGTGTGTGTATATATATATATATAATAGTACATATAACACATAACAGTATTAACATAACTTTATTATACCCAATTGAACAATATTTAAAATACCAAATGGTAAAAACTGGAGGAAAAACTGATGCACTGGGGATATCACATGCATTGCAGCTTATCTTTAATAACATCTGGCTTTCATATTCATAGTTACTCATTTCTATTTGAATAGTCAAAATATAGTCCTAATTGAATAGTCAATTAGGTATGTAGTTTTGTCCTTTATATTTAAGAACTTAGCATGCACTTGGGCTATAAAATTCTTTAAATACAAGAGCCCCAGTTTCTTATTCATACCATTCTCCTGAACTTTTTGAGCTGAATGTACAAAATATTTGAACTCAGTGTAAGAGAGTAAGTACATATGAAATTGATAAAGAAGGGGGAAAGGAAAAGAAGATAAAAAATTATGTTTCATTGAAATATATGTTTGGAAAGTGAGGGGATTTAAGAATGGAAAAAGATAGGGGTGCCTAGATGGTTCAGTCAGTTAAGTGGCTGCCTTTGGCTCAGATCATAATCTTAGGGTCCTGAGATTAAGCCCCACATTGGGCTCCCTGCTCTGTGGGGAGTCTGCTTCTCCCTCTCCCTCTGGTGTTCCCCCTGCTTGTGCTCTCTCGCTCACACACTCTCTCTCTAATAAAGTCTTTAAAAAAAAAAAAAAGGGAATGGAAGAAGATAGACTTCTACTTCCAGACCCTACAAGAGCACCATCCTCCTCCTTGCAGAAAACTATGAAAAGCAACTGCCCAGGATGGGGGTGGGTGCTGGGGGTGCTGCATCAGTTGGGTGTCTGACTCTTGATTTCAGCTTGGGTTGTGATCTTGGGGTTGTGAGACTGAGCTCTGCGCTGGGCATGGCGTCTACTTGAGATTCTTTCTATCCCTCTGTCCCTCCCCTGCTTATGCACGCTGGAACTCTCTCTCAAAATAGATAATAAAATCTTAAAAAAAAAAAAAAAAAAAAGCAACTGCCTGACGGAACTGGAGAGTGAACAAAAGTTGACAGACTCAGATAGGGAATGCTCTTGGAGGAAAGGAAATAACTATGCAAATAAGTTCCCACCCCAAGGTTTTTCAGCTGGGACATAGAGTCCACAGGGGGACACAAGCAGCATGGGCACATGTGGAAAAATCTACAGTCTGTCTTTCAGAATTAATAAGGAAAAGCCAGGGAGGCAGAAATACTAAAGAAAGTGGGAGTAATCCTCCAAGGGAAAAAAAGAAGAGATCCCCAAACTGCCTGTTCACATGTCTAACTGATGCTGAGAAAGGATTCAAAACAGTCCTTAAATACAATCTATCTAAATGCAGACCAGAGCTGCCACCCAAAAAACAGTTTACAACCTAAACCAGCCAAGAAAATGACCTGCTAAAACAGTGGAAATAACATTTAACAGAGAAAAATAACAGAACCCAGAATCCCCAGAACTTAACATTTCATAATATTAAGGATACAATCCAAAATTACCTGATACACGAAGAAGAAAGTGGAACATATTCTCAAAAGAAGTCTAATTAAAGGTAAAATTTTCGAAATGGTTAATAGGGACCCAAATATATACTATCTACACAGACAGAAAATAAAGATGTATAGGTTAAAAGGAAATGGGAGAGAAAAAGAAATACTATGCAAATAGTGAGCATAAGGCCTGAGTGCTTATGTAATATTGGGCAAAATGGATTTCAAAAGTAAATATACTACAGGAGATAAAGAGGGCCACCATATAATAATAAAAGGGTCAATTATTCAGAAGACAAGAACATTGGTATGTATGTGCTCAGTAACTGAGAAATGAACAATTCCACAAGCATAGTTGGTTATTTTGATACCCCTCTCAGCAACTGATACAATTAGCCAAAAATCAGCAAAACACAGATCTGAACAGTACTATCAACCACCATGACTGGATATTTATAGGACTCTAAACCTAGCAGTAGCAAAATACACATTATTTTTAAATGCATTTACTGGAATAATCCATTCATAGAGCCATTAAGCAAGTCTCAATACATCTGAAAAGACAGAAATCATATAGGACACATTCAATGACCAAAATGAAATTAAATTATAAATCAGAAACAGATCATAAATATCCCAATCACTTAGAAGAACAACACTTCCAATTACTTGAAAATTAAATATTCATTGGTTCAAAGACAAGATTTCTATGAATAGAAATTTTCTTTGGAAGATTTTATTTATTTATTTGACAGACAGAGATTACAAGTATGCAAGAGAGGCAGGCAGAGAGAGAGGTGGAAGCAGGCTCTCTGCTGAGCAGAGAGCCCGATGCGGGGCTCAATCCCAGAACCCTGGGATCTTGACATGAGCCTAAGGCAGAGGCCCCAACCTACTGAGCCACCCAGGTACCCCTTAATAGAAATTCTACTCATTTCTAATAGAAATTAGACAATATTTTAAACTACTAATGAAAACATACCAAAATTAGCTGCATGTAACTAAAATGGTTACAAAGATAAAAGTATAGCTTTAAATGGCTATATTAGTAAAGAAAATAGACCTTAATCATCTAACCTTTGACCTTGAAAAACTATTAATTAAAACAAATTAAACCTGAAGCATAGAGAAATTTCTTAAAAACAAAAAAAAAGTCAAAAGAAAACAGAAAACAGAAAACAAAAAGTTTCAAAGAAAATCAAGAACTAGTTCTTTGGAGAGATCAGTAAAATTGATAAACTGCTAGCCAGATTAATCTAGGGAAGGAAAAAAAAGACACAAATTATTAATATAAAAAAATGAAAGAGCATAGCACTACCTATCATACAAACATTAAAAACATAATAAGGGAATATTAGTACCAAAAGGTTTGATAACCTAAGAAAAAGGACAAATTTTTTGAAAGGCAAAAATTACAAACACCAACCCAAGAAGAAATAGAAAATTTGAACTAGACCTTTAGCAACTGAAGAAATTTGTAATTACAATCCTTTCCTTAAAAAACAACAAAACCCCCCAACATTTTGGCCCATGAATTATATCAGCATTTAGGAAAGAAATAAACCTAATCTTATAAAAACTTCCAAAACAAACACAAAAAACTGAAAAGAAATATTTTCTAATTCATTACAGGAGACCAATATTTCTCAGATTCCAAAAACCACACAAAATATATCATGAAATATAAACCAATATCCATCAGGAACACAGAAGCAAAAATCCTTAACAAAATATTAACAATTTACTAAAATAATAATATATCATGACCAACTGAAATTTATCCCAGCACTATGACTGGTCTATTAACACCCTATGACCTATCAGTGTAATTAACCATATTAATGGAATGAGTAAAACCCTATGATCATTTCAATAATATGCAAAAAGTATTTAATAAAATTCAATAGTTTCTCATGATAAGGGCTCTCAGGAAATTAGGTAATGAAAATAATTTCCTAAAGCAGATTAAGGGCATCTATGAAAAAACATCTATGCTGTCTGTTTTTTTTCCAGACAACATGATTGTTGATGATGATGTTGATGATGTTGATGCTGAGGAATCTGCAAAAAAGCTACCAAAACTATTAAATGAATTTAGCAAGGCCACAGGACTCAAAACAAATTTATATATAAGAGCAGCAAAAGTAGAAAATGAGAATTTCAAGCCCATCATACTAGCTTCAAAAAATAAACACATAAGGACAAATTTAAAAATCATATGACATTATAAAAGCAAATTAAAGAAGATTTCAATAAAGGAGAGATATGTTCATAGCTTAGAGGTCTTGAGAGCGTTAAAATAACAATCCTCCACAAGTAAATCTATATAATTAATGCAATCCCAATCAAAACAACCATTCCCCAACACTGAAAATTGATGGAAGACATACAACATATTGAAAAGCATTTGCTCAAAAAAAATCTACTGACTCTCTCAGTAAGAACAGTGGATGCTGTTTTAGCCCCACTCAGCTCCATTTCCCCCTCCTCCTTTCTCTGTGGCAAACTGTATCATTATGGGGCAAGCTTTAAATACTGGGGCTGACTTTAGAGTAGGGCCCTGGAAAAATCCAATTCTACGGCTTTCTCAAAACAGTAGCAATCTTGGTAGCAAACAATCAGGAAAAGCCAAAATCACAGAACATGAGGTCTAAAAATATTCGGCCAGGCAACAAACTGGCAAAAGAGCCAGACATTTAAAAAGCTCTCACAAAAATGTTCAAAAACTAAAGTAAATCATAAAGAATTAAGAGAAAGCATAATGACAATAACTCATCAAATAGAAAATATCAATAAAAAGATGCAAGTTATTGGGCACCTGGGTGGCTCAGTGGGTTAAGCTGCTGCCTTCGGCTCGGGTCATGATCTCGGGGTCCTGGGATCGAGTCCGGCATCAGCAGGGAGCCTGCTTCCCTCTCTCTCTCTCTGCCTGCCTCTCTGTCTACTGTGATCTCTGTCAAATAAATTAAAATCTTAAAAAAAATTTAAAAAAGATGCAAGTTATAAAAAAGGACCAAATGGAAATTTGAAAATTCCAAGAACTGAAATGAAAAATTCACTCAAGATAATCTGAGATGGTGGGGGAGGGGGGACACCTGGGTGGCTCAGTCTGTTAAGCATCTGCCTTCGGCTCAGGTCATGATCCCAGAGTCCTGGGATCGAGCCCCACATTGGGCTCTCTGCTGGTCAGGAAGCCTGCTTCTCCCTCTTCCTCTCCCACTGCTTGTGTTTCCTCTCTTGCTGCTTCTCTCTCTGTCAAATAAATAAAATCTTCAAAAAAGAAAAGATAATCTGAGATGGAAGAGGGAAAAAATGCAGGACATTATCACATGTACCAATGGACAAAGTCACAGAAGGAGAGAAAAAAAGCTGAAAAAATATTTAAAGAAATAATGGTTGAAAATTTCTCAAGTTCAATGAAAATATTAGACATTCAAGAAGTTCAATAAACTCAAGTAGGATAAATTTAGAGAGATCTATACCTAGATACATCTTAGTCAAACTATTGACAGCCAAAAACCAGAAAATATTGAAAGTAATGAGAAAAAGGACTCCTCAAACACAGGGGAAGCATAGTAAAATTAACAGCTGACTTTGCATCAAAAACAACAAAGGACAGAGGTAAGGGGATGACATATTCAAAGTGCTGAAAGAAAATTTCTCTGTTTTATAAAACTATTATTCTAAAATGGAGGTAAAATACACTCCCAAATTAAAAAAAAGACTCAGACAATTCATTACATATATCTTAAAAAAAAAGAATAAAAAAAAGTTCTTTAGACTAAAATAAAGTGACATCAAACAAGGGGGGAAAAAAACCCCAGAGAAGTTAATTGCATAGATAATTCTAATAGAGTATATACTTTCTCTTTTCTCAAATAATTTGAAGCAATTTACACAATTGTAAAATTGTATTTGTAACATACTGAGGTATAATATATATGACAATAATAGGACAGAGGATAAAGAACTGAGCTATCTCAGAGCAAGGAAATGGCCCCATACATGCACCAAAAAAAAATAAGCGGAACTAGAAATCATAAAAACATAAATTAGAATAAAAGACTATAAATCTTTTTCTCTTCTCTTTTTAAAAGCACAGGAGATTAATGTGTATCCACACAAAAACCTATATACTAATGCTCACAGCAGCAGCATTCCCAAGAGACAAAAAGTAAAAGCAACCCAAATATTCATTAACTGATGAATGGATAAGTATTGTCTATCTGTACAATGAAATATTATTTAGCCATAAAAGGACTGAAGTAATGATACATGCTATAATACAGACGAACCTCGTAAACATTATGCTAAGCAAAAGAATCCAGAAACAAAAAGACCACATATTATATGATTCCATTTATATGAAATGTCCAGAATAGGCAAATTTATAGAGACAGATATCAATGGCTGCCTGGAGTCTAGAAGAGGGTAGTATTGACAGGCAATGGGGTATGATTGCATATGGGTATGAAGTTTCTTTGTGGAATTATGGAAATGGATCTAAAATGGATCGTGGTCTCCTCATGGTTGGCACAAATGTCTGACCATACAAAAAAATTATTGAGTCATTTCAAGTGGGTGAACTGTATATGATGTGAATTATAGTTCAATAAAAACATTTTAATTAGCAATAATCGTGCCTCAGATAAACCTCATTGGCTACGATAATGCCACTGGGCAAAGCCCAATAAAAATATTTTAAAACAAACATACAAATTGTATAAAGCAATAGATATAACACTGTATCACTGAGTTTTTAAACATGTAGAGCCATGATATATATAACAATAACAAAGATAAAGGAAGGGGTAGGAAGTGGAACTATATTAAAGCACAGTAAGTATGAAATGAAGTAGTAGTTTTTGATGGATTAAGATGCATATTATAATACCCAGAGCAACTATTAAGAAATAATTTTAAAATATAGTAAAATACAAACAAAAGGAAATTGCATATGAGACATACATATCTTATGTAGAAGATGAAGAACAAACAAAACGAATACATAAACAGCAAAATGGCAGAGAGACCCAACTATATCAATAATAACATTAAGTACAAATTCATTAAACACTCTTTAAGATTTTACTTTTAAGTAATCCCTATACCCAACAGGGGCTCAAACTCACAACACCTAGATCAAAAGTCACATGCTCCACTGACTGAGCCAGCCAGGCATCCTTCATTAAACATTCCCATCACAAGGCAGAGATTGTCAAACTGAATAAAAATACCAGATATGAGTGTATGCTCTCAGTAAGAGACTTATTTTGGGACTGCCTTCCGCTTAGGCCATGATCCTGGAGTCCTGGGATAGAGTCCCATATCAGGTTCACTGCTCAGCAAGGGGTCTGTTTCTCCCTCAGACTTCCCCCTCTCATGCTTTCTCTCTCATTCTCTATCTCTCTCAAATAAATAAATAAAATATTTTTTTAAAAAGGAGAGAGAGACTTATTTTACATTGAGACACATAAATAGGCTGAAAGCAAAAGAATGGAAAAAGATACACAATGCAAACAGTATCTGTTTGAGAGCTGGAGTGACTACAGTGATTGTTATGGATTGAACTGTGTCCTCCACAAATTCCTATGTGGAAGCCCCAACCCTCAATGAGACTATTTGTAAATAGGGCCTTTAAAGAGGAAATTAAAGATTAAATGAGGTCACAAGAGTGGGGCCCTAATTCAGCAAGACTGGTATCCTTCATAAGAGGAAGAGAAACCAGGAATGCCTGCACACAAAGTAAAGCCATGGGAGAGCTGCCAAGAAGGCAGCTATCTGCAACCCAAGGAAAGAGGCCTCAGGAGAAATCTATCCGTACACGTCAGAGCTGAAACTATAAAATTCATAAAGGAAACACAGGGATAAAGCTCCAAACCAGTGGACTTGGAAAGGGTTTCTTGGACATGACACAAAAACACAAGTGGCAAAAGAAAAGTAGATAAATTCGACTATCAAAATTAAAAACTTCTATGTATCAAAGAGCACTATCAACAGCGTAAAGACAACCCACAGAATGGGAGAAAATATTTGCAAACCATATACTGATAATAGGTTTATATTCAGAATATACAAAGAACTTCTACAACTCAACACCAACAAAAAAACCAAACAGCCCAGTTAAAAAATGGGCAAAGGACTTAAACAGATATTTCTCCAAAGACAATATACGATGCCTAAGAAGCACATGAGAAGATCCTCAACATCACCATTCATTACAGAAACCCAAATCAAACTGCAACTAGATACCACCTCATTAGGATGCTCAATTTAAAAAAAAAAAAAGAGGGAACGAAGTGCTGATGAGGATGTGGAGAAAGTGAAATTGGAACCCTTGCACACTGTTGGTGTAAACATAAAATGGGCCAGCTGCTATGGAGAACAGCAGGGAAATTCCTCAAAAAGTTAAAAATAGAACTACCATGTCATTCAGCAATTCCACTTCTAGGTCTAGATCCAAAAGCAGGATCTTGAAGAGATATTTGCACATCCGCATTCACTGCAGCATTATTCACGATCACCAAGAGGTGGAAGCAATTCAAATGCCCACTGACTGACGAATGCATAAAGAAATGTGGCCTATACATACAATGGAATATTATTTAGCCTTTGGGAAAAAAAAAAAAAAGAAATCCTGTCACACATTACAGCATGGATGATTCTTGAGGATATCAGACTAAGTGAAGTAAGGGCAGTCATAGAAAGACATAAAACTGTATGATTCCACTAGCAGGAGGATCTAAAGTCGTCAAACTCATAGAAACCAAAAGTTAGAACAATGGTTGCAAGGCACTGGGGGTAGGGGAAATAGGCTGTTAGTTGCTCAATGGACAGAGTTCCAGTTTTGCAAGATGAAAAAGTTCCAGAGATGTGTTGTACAACAAAGTAAACACAGTTCAGTTCAGTAGCTTGAACTATAGTAGCTACCGAACTGTACCCTTAAAAATGGTTAAAATAGTGAATTTTATGTTAAGTGTTTTACCACAACTAAATTTTTTCAAAAAGGAAAGAAATTCTGACACGTGCTGTAACATGGATGAATCTTGAGGATACTATACTAAGTGAAAATAAGCCAGTCACAGAAGGACACATATTGCCTATATTTACTTATACAAGGTACCTAGCTAGCAAGGTCAAATTCATAGACACAGGAAGAAGAATGGTGACTGCTGGGGCCTGGGAATAGAAAGGAATGGAACTAGTGACTGAAGGGTATTGAGTTTTAGTTTGGGAAAACGAAGAGTTCTGGAGATGAATGGTGCTGACGGCTGCAAAATAATACAAATGTACTTAAGGCCACTGAACTGCACAATGAAAAAAATTAAGAAACTGAGAGTTGAAAAACTATTAGAAAAAAAGATCTCAAATCAATATCCTCAGCTTCTACTTTTAAGAAACTACAAAGTAGACAGTGCTTTAAAGCTGCCACACAGGGGATATTCAGCAGCTTGTGTTTACATACAACTCATAGAAGTCGGCTTTAAGCACACATGTACAGAAGAAACAAAAGTTATAACACAAGGTGAGACATAATACAGCAAGGGCTGACCAATCCCACAGAAGTTAAAGAGCAAGAAATTTTAAAAGCATGAGCAAAGCACCTCCTTTGTTTTTTGATCTAAGGCAGACAAGAACCAGATAAAGGGCCCAACTGAAGAAAAAGCTTGGTATTAAGTAGATGTGTCTACAGCAGGGACAGAAGAGAATGGCCAGGATTGCCCTGAAAGAGAAAACAAGATGGCACAGGTAAGATGAGAGGAGGACCTTGGATCTCTGGCCCAATGTGAAAGAAATACAGGGTGGGAGGACTCTGAAGGGGCCGGCTGTGTAATTTGGCTGTACTCCTGGGGAATAGGCCCTGTCTGTGACTCCCCAAGAGGAACACCGGGTCTTCTGGGGGGTGTTCGCTCTGAGAAAGGCAGGTGCTGTGCTCTAAAGAGCAGATGGACTGCCACGATGTGTTGACCACCCTAAAGGATCTGAAGTAGGAAATAAGGAAGCATGTCTAGGCTCCAGTCTTAGACTAATCTCTACAGAAGAGAAACTCCTTTTTTCTCCTGGTTGATAAAAATATAAACAGTGATCACAGAGAACCCAAGAATCCCAATTTTGAAGCAGGCTTTAATTTTTAACACCAGAAAAACTTCCATTATCCCAATTTACCCAGGTATAAATACATACTACATGTAGAACATACATACATAGGTATATACACATGTATGTGTGAATATACATACATACACATACAAAACCAAAATGTTAAAAAGGCTCTTTGTGTTTTCAGGTAACTCATCTCCCATCCCACAATACGTGGAAATAAAAATTGATTTTTAAAACAGAAATTCCACAATTTTTCTTGTTCTCAAATAAAAATACAAGTGCCTTCTATCCCCCAAGATTTTATAAGGCAGCTTATAAAAATAATTTTGGGCATTTACTTGCAAAACTGACTTCATGGGGGGCGCCTGGGTGGCTGAGTGGGTTAAGCGTCTGCCTTTGGCTCAGGTCATGATCTCAGGGTCCTGGGATCGAGCCCCGCATCGGGCTCTCTGCTCTGCGGGGAGCCTGCTTCCCCCTCTCTCTCTGCCTGTCCCTCTGCCTCCTTATGACCTCACTCTCTGTCAAATAAATAAATAAAATCTTAAAAAAAAAAAAAAACTGACTACATGGTTTGAGGAAAAGATGGATGTGTCATCCTACCGTGCATACTGCTTGAGTTAGATGCTTGCATCCCTGGCGATAAATATTACGGACTGCATCAGGCCTTCAAAATAAATTTTAAATTAACAAGACAAAAGGAAAAGAGTTAAGTGAAAACTTTTAATCTTTCAAAATTTAGATAACGAAATTTAATAAGTATCAAGATAATACTTACTGTTTCCTATACCATGAAAGGACTCCATGTTCTAACACTACCCAGAATAATCTCCAGCCAAAAAATCTTGAACTCTAAGGGAAAAATTGGCAATGATTTTCTGAAGTGACTCATCTAGATTCAAATACTTAACTGATAAAAATTCAGTTATGACAGTTCTATTGTAGTCTTTCATCTAGATAGTACTAATGAACATTAAAAAAATGATCAAACATGGGGGCACCAAACATGGTGGCTCAGTTGGTTAAGAGTCTACATTTGGCTCAGGTCATGATCTCAGGGTCCTGGGATAGAGTCCCACATCAGGCTCTGTGCTCAGCGGGGAGTCTGCTTGTCCTTCTCCCTCTGCTCCTCCCCAAACTCACACACACACTCTCTCTCTCAAAAAAAAATTAAAGAAAAAAAATGATCAGGGGTGCCTGGGTGGCTCAGTTGGTTAAGCGCCTGCCTTTGGGTCATATCATGATCTCAGGGTCCTGGGATAGAGCCCTGCACTGGGCTCCTGGCTCAGCAGGGAGCCTGCCTCTCCTCCCTCTGCCTGTTACTTCCCCTGCTTGTGCTCTTACAAATAAATAAAATCTTTAAAAAAATTTTTTAAATTTTAAAAAGTATCAAATATGAACTAAGGTACTCAGTGCATTAATGAAAACGTACACAACAGAGGAACAGGAATAGAAGAAATGCCATACTAATAAGATCAACAATGGACACTCTTTATGGTTCTAACAATATTGTTCAGGGATATTTATAGGAAGATTTTCTATTGTGGACTGCAAAGACAAAGTCTGGAATGAAATGCTGAATAAAGAGTATTCTGATTTTATACCATATAGACATACTTGTGCATAAATATATAGAGCCAGCGCTTGCAAGTGCAAAAAAAAAAATGCATGCTCTAAAACAGTTAATTCTAGAACATAACTGAATTCCAAAATGCAAAGAAATTCTTAGAACCAGATTTTATATGTGTGCTGTGACAATTCAAGTATTAAATTCCTATTAAATCCTCCCTAGTTCAATATTCATAACAAACACATTGTAATTCCATGATTAACGAAAAGAATTTGTTCTCCCACTCTGTTCTGTATAAGCTTATCACCTAAAAGTGTCAGACCATCAACACAAAGGACAGCAATTGCTACAATAAGTGGAAGCCTAACGAAGTCCAGTGCTACAGAAAACGGTCAATGTTGTCAGATCCAAGACAGATTATATCAGAATTTTTAAATTTTTAAAAAATTTTATTTGAAAGCATGAGCGTGGGCATGAGCGCACAAGCAGGGGAAGCAGCAGGCAGAGGGAAATGGAGTGAGCATGGAGCCTGATGCAGGACTTGATCCCAAGAACCTGAGACCATGATCCAACCTGAAGGCATATGCCCAACTAGCTGAGCCACCCAGGCACCCTTTAAATTTATTATTATTTTTTTTTAAACAAAAATGGACCCCCTGAGAATTCTTTCTGGTTTTGTAAATTTAAAAAAAAAATAATCCCAGCCTACCTTCCAGAGAGGGCCTTCATATCGTTTCAACACTTTGTAGACAACCTATTAAGAATATGTTTTCATAAAAAAATGCTATCCATATATTTCAAGAATTCAAAATCTTTTCTAAAAAGGATCATATGCAAGTAGTCCATTACTACATACCTTATTACCGATAAGAATGTGTTTCATTTCAGCACTCTGAGCAAGGTCAAGGGGTTTCTGATCTGTATAAAATACAAGAAGAGAAAAAAACCAAGAACTTAATTGTATATAAAACATGCTGTTATAGCATATAAGATTCTTTAATTATTCCAATGGCCACACCTTTTTCTTCTCCTGCCAAATTACCCACCTGAAGCTGCCATCTCAACTCTTTGCGGCCCTCATTTTGGTAGCTAACCATTAAGCCAGCAAGCAAGATTAACCTCAGAACACTCTGTACAGGTTCTGTGATCCTTCAAGCCTTCTTACTTTAAAATCATTGTTATGAGTTTCCCATGGCTGCTACACCAAAGTACCAGAAAATCAGTAGCTTCAAAGAGTAAGAATGAATTCTTTCATAGTTGGGGAGCTCAGAAGTCCAAAATCCGTTTCGCTGGGGCCAAAAATCAAGGTGTAGACAGGATTTCACCCTTTCTGGAGGCTAGGGGACAATCTATTTCCTTGCCCCTATCTAGTTTCTGGAGGCCATTTGGCCATTCCAGCCAGGCGCTCCTATACTGAAACATTTATACACAACATAGTAACAGGAGAGTGGCCAATTTTTTGAATACCTGGAGAGAGAGGAGTCCATCAATTAATTATACTATCCTATTTTTTAAGCTTTGATAAATTCCATAATAAAAACATTTTCTAAAGGATCACCATGGCTACGGTGTGGAAAATGCCTTGTACATGTGGGCAAGAGAAAAGCAGAGAAATAGTTACAAAGCAGTATCTACAGTCTAGGTAAAAGATAATAGTGGTTTGGACTAGAGAGCTAGTCATAGATAAAAATGGAGACCGCAGAAAATACAGAGAGAAGTTTAAGGGTTTCAGATTTTAAAGGTAGATTTAATAGGACTGCTGATGGGCAAAACTTGGACTAATTATATGTTACTTCTTTAGTGGGGAAAAAAATTCATAATAGCCATTTTAAGTTTTCTAGCTAGCATATAGGAAGAGGTCTTATAAAAAGGTCTGCCAACTGTTATTTTTATTCTATCTACAGGGCACTTTTGAGAAATTATCCCTTTAGGCAAAGAAGAGGAGGACAATGTGATTTCTTTCACAGAATTCTGCCCTAACACCAAAAATAAATTCTGAACCCCTGCCAACTAGCTGAAATTCTAGTACTAAGCCTTCATTTCTAGATTCAATGCCTAAAGTGCCTGGTACAAGTAAGAATTAAACAAAATGCTTTTTGAACTGAATGAAAAACCTCCTTACCCAAATGAGCACCATAACCAGTCAATTCAAAATTGTACATCTTTTATCAAACACAACAAAATAAAAACAAGGAACGATTCAATAAATTTTTACATGATATAAATTTGTCCTTTAATGAGAACTCTAAATAAAAATGTCAACATTCCTCAAAGGAATTTATACAGAATGTAATTTCAATTAACATACCAATGGTATGTTTACTAAGAACCTAAAAGAAATTATTTTAAATGTCATCTGGGGGAATAAACAGGTAAGAATGTCAAAGACAATCTTCAAAAAAAGAAGAGTAAGAGAAACCTTATCAGATCTTTACACATTACAAAAACAACCATTAAAAATGAGATACTTGGGACGCCTGGGTGGCTCAGTTTGTTAAGCGGCTGCCTTCGGCTCAGGTCATGATCCCAGCGTCCTGGGATGGAGTCCCACATCGGGCTCCTTGCTCGGCAGGGAGTCTGCTTCTCTCTCTGCCTCTGCCTGCCACTCTGTCTGCCTGTGCTCGCTCGCTCTCTCTCCCTCTCTCTCTGACAAATAAATAAATTAAAAAAAAATGAGATACTTGCAAAAGAAGAGACAGATGAAGCAATGAAAGAGAATAGAAAAAAGAGCATAAATTCTTAAAAGGTAGGAGACAGGCATAAACAATGGAAAAGGAAAGATTGCTCAATGAGGGGTATAAAGATTAGTTATTAGCAATTTGAGAGTCTCACATCCTAACACTCTCCCACATAGTGTTGCTTACTCAAAACCCTGTAAACAGGGCTGGGCCTCTGGCTGCTTTCCTGACTTTACCCCTCTCCCCCCACTTTCCCTCCCCTGGGCAACCTGACAGCTTTCTTCTTTAACTATGCCATGTGCTCTCCCATCCCAGAGCTTTTACACCTGCTTGCCTGTGGTATTCAATGCTCTTCTGCCAGATATCCTCAGGCCTCACTCCTTAACTCAGCTCTGTGCTGCTCACAGAGGCCTTCCCTTACAGGCTTTCCAAACTAACAGCCCCACCCCCCATGTCATCACTCTCTATCCCTTTCAACCTGTTTTATTTTTCTGCACCTCACTGCCTGACATTATATGTGTATTTACATTTGGTCTATCTCCTCCCACTAGGACATAAGCTCTGAAGAGTGTGGGGGCTGTCGGGTTTTGTTCACTGTTGGATCCCCAGCACCTACAATGCATTGTTCTTGGCACATAGTAGAGGCTCAGCATTTGCTTAATGAATGAATACGATTACAGATAAGCTAGGAGAAAACAATTAAATATTTACCAAATCTCGACTTAAGTCTAGAAGTGTTCAAAGAAATCAAAGAAGAGGATCAACAAATTTGAATAAAAATCTAAAACACTTTTTTTAAAAAAGAAAGAAAAGACTGGGGAAATGTAATCTTAGAAAACAGATAATCATTGTCCATATCATTGGAGTTTTGGTTGGTAAATTATATCCATTTGAAATACTATCCAGATGGTGAACCAGGAAGACCAGGCTTCTGGAGACAATATGGAAAAATTGTTGATACTTGATAAAAATGAGGAGTTTAATATGTCAATTCTATTTACAAGCCGTAAAACAGAAGGAGTAGACACTTTCTGAGGCATTTGCCAACCCTCACTCTTTCACTATTGTCTGAGCACTGCTCTTTCCCACCTCCTGGGGGAGACATAGCAGCCATGTTTGCACCGTAAGGCCCTGCTCCAGAGTTCCCTCTGACTTTATCAGAGGCAGGTCTAGAACACAATGGGTGCCATTGGATTATAATCCCACTGAAATTTAAAACAGAGGTTAGGAGATCCTGGTCTACCGAATGAAGTTCAGGGCAGTCATCTTCCAGCACTTACACTGGAAAACTGATCTGCTAAGAGACAGAAATGAGAGACCAAGCAGTGAGAGAAGGATACACATACAATGAGTGGCAGCCTTCTTGATTCCTAACAGCTCCTGGTTCCTGATTCCATCCCTTCTGATGCCTGCTTTGTAATATTATGAGATACCTATGTACTCTGACATTAATAATGTATGACCTTCCTTTTGCCTATAC
The DNA here is from genome assembly GCA_004024625.1 of Mellivora capensis. Lineage (NCBI taxonomy): Eukaryota > Metazoa > Chordata > Mammalia > Carnivora > Mustelidae > Mellivora > Mellivora capensis. Next base: position 96,569 of record PISX010000783.1, on the reverse strand, counting down.
TATTAAGTTTAAACTAAAAAAAAAAAATTTAAAAAAAAAATTTTTAAGATTTTATTTATTTATTTGACAGAGATCACAAGTAGGCAGAGAGGCAGAGAGAGAGAGAGAGAAGGAAGCAGGCTCCCACCTGAGCAGACAGCCCAATGCGGGGCTCGATCCCAGGCCCTGGGATCACGACCCGAGCCAAAGGCAGAGGCTTTAACACACTGAGCCACCCAGGCGCCCCTAAAAAATTTTTTAAACTAGATTTTTTTTTTAAAAGTAGGCTTCATACCCAGTGTGGAACCCACTGCAGGGCTTCAACTCATGATTCTCAGATCAGACCTAAGCTGAGATCAAGAGTCGGATGCCCAACTGGCTGAGCCGTCCAGGCACCCCCATTATTTTAAACTTTTAAAAAAACATTTTGTCTACCAGAGAATACTAACTAACAAATAAAAGCTAAGTCTTTATGGATATTTGGGTCATAGCTGATTCCACTTTTGGGTGCCTTCATTTTCCTCATTTTGAACATAAGCATTAGTTTTGTAATTAAAAAAAAATTCTAAAATAGGTATGAAAATGAGAAAGTTATACAATATGCCAAATAGATTGTATTTTAATAATTTGTGTTTTTTTTCTATAATGCAGACATTATGACTTAAGTATTTCCTCAGAATGTGCCATTATCAAGAACACTTTAACAAGAATGTTCAACTTTGATTACTAATATAAACTATAAGGCAAAAGTATATTTAAACACCAATCAAATTTTTGATGTTTATAGGGACATTTCTTTAGTTTAGACTGATATTCACATGGGACTATTAATTCTTGTTACATTGGAATGCTTTTGGAATCTAAATTTTGAAGGAAGAACCATTATAAACCATCACCTAGAAAAACTATTCAAGTCTTTGGGAAATTGGTAAAGACACTAGGAATCATACTGTTAACATAAATTTTAGGTTTCTGACTCTTTTATAGCTCTTTCAAGATTCCTTTGCTTAATTCCCAGTTAGGAAAATAACTTTAGTTCTTAACTAGTAATTAGTAGATAGAATTTAAATTATGTAACATAGTTGTTCCCGTTGCTCTATAGTTCATACAGCCTGCTGGGAGAAAGTCCTTTCCAGGTACCTGTACCCACCTTCAATTACATTTACAAGTTTACCCTTCAAAAATAGTCTCTGGAAAGACCACAAATACATGAAGGTTAAACAACATGCTACTAAATAATGAATGGGTCAACCAGAAAATCGAAGAAGGAATAAAAGATACATGTAAACATATGAAAATAAAAATACAATAGTCCAAAACCTTTGGGATGTGGCAAAAGTGGTACTAAAAGGGAGGTATATAGCAATACAGGTCTACCTCAAGAATAATCACACAACCTAGCCTTACACACCTAAAGGACCTAGAAAAAGAATAACAAAGCCTAAAACCAGCAGAAAGAAGGAAATAATAAAGATTAGAGCAGAAATAAATGATATGGAAACTAAAATCTCTCTCTCTCTCTCTATATATATATATATGTGTATATATATATATATGTATATATATATATATAAAACAAAAGAAAGCTGGCTCTTCAAAAAAATAAAATAAACCTCTAGCCAGACTTATCAAAAAGAAAAGAGAAAGAACCAAAATAAATAAAATTACAAATGAGAGAAGAGAAATAATAAACATCAACACAGAAATACAATTATAGGATTATGAAAAACTATATGCTAACAAATTAGACAACTGAGAAGAAATGGATAAATTCTTAAAAACATATCAACTACAAAAACTGAAACATTAAGAAATAGAAAACTTGAACAGACTGGTAACCAGCAAAGAAATTGAATCAGTAATTACAAATCTCCCAAAAAAACAAAGTTCAGGACCAGATGGCTTCAAGGGAGAATTCTACCAAACCTTTAAAGAAGAGTTACTATCTATTCTTTTCAAATTATTCTAAAACATAGAAAAGGAAGGAAAATTTCCAAATTCATTCTGTAAGGCCAGTGTTACCCTGATACCACAAACCCATAAAAACATCACTAAAAAAGAGAACCTAGGGGCAAATATCACTGATGAACACAGATATAAAAATGCTCATTTAAAAAAAAAAATGCTCATTAAAATACTAGCAAACTGAAGCTGGTGCAACCACTCTGGAAAACAGCATGGAGGTTCCTCAAAAAGTTGAAAATAGAGCTACCCTATGACCCAGCAATTGCACTACTGGGTATTTACCCTAAAGATACAAATGTAGTGATCCGAAGGGGCATGTGCATCCGAATGTTTATAGCAACAATGTCCACAATAGCCAAACTATGGAAAGAACCTAGATGTCCATCAACAGATGAATGGATAAAGATGTGGTATATACACACACACACACACACACACACACACAATGGAATACTATGCAGCCATCAAAAGAAATGAAATCTTTCCATTTGCGACGATGTGGATGGAACTAGAGGGTATTATGCTTAGCGAAATAAGTCAATTGGAGAAAAACTATCATGATCTCCCTGATATGAGGAAGTGGAGATGCAACGTGGGGAGTTTGGGGGGGTAGGAAAAGAATAAATGAAACAAGATGGGATCGGGAGGGAGAAAAACCATAAGAGACTCTCAATGTCACAAAACAAACTGAGGGTAGCCGGGGGGAGGGGGGAAGGGAGAGGGTGGTGGGGTTATGGACATTGGGGAGGGTATGTGCTATGGTGAGTGCTGTGAAGTGTGTAAACCTAGTGATTCACAGACCTGTACCCCTGGGGCTAATAATACATTATATGTTTATAAAAAATTTAAAAAAATACTAGCAAACTGAATCCTACAAAACATTAAAAAAAATCATTCACCATGATCAAGTGAATTTACTCCTGGGTTGCAAGGGTAGTTCCATATTTGCAAAAGCAACATGATACATCACATTAGTAATACAAATCCACTCAAGGACTTGACAAAATACAACTTCCATTCATGATAAAAATTCTCAGCAAAGTAGGTTTAGAGCGAGCATACCTCGACATAAGAAAGGCTATAGATGAAAAACCCACAGCTAATATCATCCTAAATGGGGAAATGCTGAGAGCTTTTCTTGATGGTAAGGAACAAGAGAGGAATTTCTACTCTCAGCACTTACTTAGATAGTCCTGGAAGTCCTAGCCACAGCAATCAGACAACAAAAACAAATAAGAGGCATCCAAATTGCGAAGGAAGTCAAACTTTTCACTATTTGCAGATGATATATTATATGTAGAAAATCTTAAAGACTCTACTAAAAAAATCTGCTAGAACTGATAAACAAATGCAGTAAATTTGTAGGGTATAAAATCAACATACAGAAACCTGTTAAATTTCTATACACCAATAATGAAGCATTAGAAAGAGAAATTAAGGAATCACTCCCACTTACAACTGCACCAAAAGCAGTAAGGTATCTAGGAATAAACCTGGTGAAAGACCTGTACTCTGAAAGTTACATAACACTGATGAAAGAAACTGAAGATGACACTAAGAAACAGACATTCCATGCTCATGGATTGGAAGAATATTGTTAAAATGTCTATATTACCCAAAGAAATCTACACATTTAATGCATTCCCTGTCAAAATACCAACAACATTTTTCACAGAACTGGAACAGTCTTAAAATCTGTATGGACCCCAAAAAGACCCTGAATAGCCAAAGCAATATGGAAAAATAAAAGGCCGAAGGCACAATTCTGGACTTCAAGTTACAAAGACGTAGTAATCAAAACAGTATGGTACTGGCATAAAACCAGACACATATCAATAGAACAGAATAGAAAACCCAGAAATGAACGCACAATTATATGGTCAATTAAACTTCCACAAAGCAGGAAAGGATATACAATGAGAAAAAGAATGTCTCTCAACAAATGGTATTGGGAAAACTGGACAGCAACATGCAAAAGAATGAAAAGGGACCACTTTCTTATACCATACGCAAAAATAAACTCAAAATGGATTTAATGTGGACTTAAACGTGAGACCTGAGGGGCGCTTGGGTGGCTCAGTGGGTTAAGCCTCTGCCTTCAGCTCAGGTCATGATCTCAGGGTCCTGGGATGGAGTCCTGCATTGGGCTCTCTGCTCAGCAGGGAGCCTGCTTCCCCCTATCTCTCTGCCTGCCTCTCTGCCTACTTGTGACTCTGTCAAATAAATAAATGAATAAAATCTTAAAAAAAAAAAGTGAGACCTGAAACCATAAAAATTCTAGAAGAGAGCACAGGCAGTAACTTCTTTGACATCAGCCATAGCAACTTATTTCTAGTTACGTGTCCTGAGGCAAGGGAAACAAAAGCAAAATAAACTACTGGGACTACTCCAAAATAAAAAGGTACACAGTAAAGGTGACAATTAAGAAAACTAAACCTACAGAATGGAAGAAGTTATTTGCAAACACTATATCTGATAAAGGGTCAGTATCCAAAATATATAAAGAACTTATAAAACTCAACATTCAAAAAATGAATAATCCTTTCCCCACTAATTGCCTTGACACCTTCATCAAATATCAAATTCTCCCTATATACAGGTTGCTGTCTAGACTCGCTCCTGTTCTATAAGTCTATGTATCTATCTTTATACTGTACCACACAGTCTTGAAATTAGGTTATGTGATGGTGTGTGCCAACTTAAACAGGCTAAAAAGATGCCCCGAAAGCTGATAAAACATTATTTTTGGGTGTGTCTGTGAGGAGGTTTCTGAACCAGTGAACTGAGTGAAAAAAGATCTGCCTTCACCACTGTGAGTGGGCATCATCCAATCTACTGAGGGGCCTAGAAGAAGAGGAAGAATGAATTCTGCCATTTCATGAGCTGAGACACCCTTCTCTTTCTGCCCTCTGACATAGGAGTTCCTGATAATCCAGCCTTTGGACTCAAGGACTTGCACGGGTGGACTTGCTGGTCTCTGGTCTTCAGACTGAATTACACCGTCAGCTTTCTTGGTTCTCCAGCTTGCAGACAGCATACTGTGGCCGATCTCAGCCTCCATAATACACACACACACACCCTACATATCTCACATGTGTATTTACATGGATAGCTAATTGTCCCAGCATTAATTTACTCAGTTCTTCCCTCACCCACTTTTCAGGCCATCCTTGTCACCTATCAAGTTCCTAAATGTACAGATAGTACAGACTATCTGGTCTGTTCATCTTCATCTACCCTGAACTAACCAAGAACTCAAGATAAGTGATCTTATTCATCCCACTGCTAACTCCATATGTTGACAATTCCCAAATTTTTATCTCCACCAAGAGATCTCACCTAAGCACAAACTTCTATTTCTGACACCTCACTTGGATTATAAAACAGTATTTCAAATTTTAAACACCTTAAAAACCAAACTCCTAATTCTCAGCCATTGCTAGCTTACACTTCCCTGCAGTCTTACCCTACTCTATAACTGGAAATTTCCTTTTTCCAGGTCCTTGACTGAAAGATTGTAAAGTCACCCTCGATTCCTGTCTTTTTCTCATACCTCACATATTCAAGCCATCAGAAAATCCTGGCCACTCTGCCTTCATTATTTATACACACACACACACACACACACACACACACACACACACAACCACTTAAAACATTTGTATGACCACTATCCTGATCCAAGCCAATATCCTCTCTCACCTGATTATTCCAGTAGCTTAATTGCCTCCCTTTTTCCTCCTTGTCTTCCTAGGATTTATTCTCACAACAATCAGTGACCATTTTTTAGAACCTAAGTCTGGTCACATCACTGCTGCATTCTAAAATGTGGGAGGACCCACATAGTCCCAGCTCACAAAGAGTAAGAGCCACGATTCTCACAATAACCCACAAGGCCTTTCAGCATCCAGTCCCCACTGCCTCTCTAACCGCCTCCTTCAACCACTCTCCTCTCCCTCTACTCTGGACAAACTGGTCTCCTTGCTTTTCATGACACACATCCCATAAACTCCCATGTCTGCTGCCTAGGACCACCCTCATTGCCCACATATTGACACTGCTTCAAGTCTTAATTATCATTCTCACAGAGCTTTCCCCCCCCCCTTTCACAAAGCAGCAACCCTCTATACACCCAACACACTCCCAATTCCCCCTCCCTTGCCTTTTTCCCTTCTCCTAAGTACTGATCTCATCTGACATAATGTTTGCTTTTTATTGGCTCTCTTCTATTAGAATGTAAGTTCCCTGAGAACAGGGATTTGTTTTTATATTGTTTTTTCACTGCTCTAGATCCCTAGTCCCTGGAATAGTATCTAGCACATAAACCCTCAGTAAGTATTTATTGAATAAATGAATGTTTTACTTCCAGTAGGTTCAGAATTAGTCTTTTTATCCAGAAGGACAACCCGCCTTGCCCCCTCCCCCGCTTCTCTTCCATTTTAAAATTCACTGCCCTGGACTTTTCTATAGAAATGAGAGTCAGGTAGTCAAGTCTTATGAAAACCCTTTGAGGATTCTGGCTGGGATTGCTTTGAATTAATTTGGAAAGAACTGTTAACTTTTTGATGTTGAGTTTCTTCCCCACCAAAAACATCACATTTCTCCATTTTTCTCCATTTTTAGGTCTTTTATGTCAATTGGAACATGTTTCTCTTTTTGCTGTTACTAAAGCATTGCATTTTTTAAAGTTACATTTTCTAACTGTCACAATTAAATCATCAAGCTCTTTTTCTATTGTGTTAATCTTCCTTAATTTTAAAAACATACTTAAATCTCTGCCTAAAAAATCTTCCTCTTGACCATGAAACCATTCCTTCTGTTCTTAAATATTGCAAAGAAGTGGATGAGCAGTGCTACCTTAGCTTCCTCATTGCCTAGTCAATCCTTAACCCTTAACCCAGCTGTTGCTCAACCACCCAGTGATACTACTCTTTCAGAAAGGACCTCTGGGTACTCAGTCACTGAAATCCACAGCCTTGTCTAAATGTTTCTCTTCTTCAGTCTAAGTTGCGCATGACAACAAGTACACCCTACCCCTTTACTCCACATTTTAGCGCTTCCTTTGGCTTCCACAGAACGGATATTTCCCTCACATCTCCTGAGTGTTTCCCCTTCTCTATCCCCTTTGATTCCAGGGAAAACCTATATCTATCCTAGAGATACAGGGAAAGCCTTTCTGGGGAAGACAATTTGAGCTAATTCTTAAAGAAAGACTAGGGTTTAACAGAGATAAGCACGAAAGGGGCATTTCTGGCAGGGAGAAGAGCATGAGCAGGGTAGGGACAGCACGGTCAACCAGAGACTCTGTTGGGTATGTCTAGAGCTGTTTATGTTCAATAGAGTGGACACTAATCATATGGAGCTAATGAAGTATAGCTAATTCAAACTGAGATGTGCTGTTAGGTGCAAAATATACATCAGATTTCAAAGACTTAGTATCAAAAAGGAGATATAAAATCTCACTATTTTTCACTGATTACATGTTGAAATGGGTTTTGGATATGCTGTTTTAAATTAAATAGGTCATTAAAATTAACTTCATTGGCTTTTTACTTTTTAAATGTGCCTACTAGAAAACTTAAAATTACATATGTGGCTCTCATTATGTATCTGTTGGTTAGTGCCAGGCTATAGCAAAAAAGACAAAGGAAGAGAAGAAAGCAGAAAATTCTGTCATTTTCTTATTCCTTTCTACTCCCATTGAGGTCAATAAAAGTTCAGGCCCTAATTACTTCTCACCTAAGACTTCAAAGGTCCTACTGATCCCTCCCTATAGTCTTGATTCTGTCACAACAAATCCTCGATACTACACATTAGTAGATAACCACATTAATCTTTTCAAAGTAACTCATCTCTCCAATGCTCACCTATTTCTTTATCCTGGTTCCCTGAACTTCCAAATTAAGGGGTAAAATGATCTGGCATCTTAAGGCTCTTCACTATGCAAACCTAATCTGCATTTGTAAGATGACCTAGTACTGCTCCCCTTTACATGTGTCGATGTACCAAAATGAGATGCTACCTAAACGTTAATTTTTACCTTCATGCCTTTGTCATAATCTTCTCTCTGTTTAGAATACCCCTGACAAAATTTAATGATATTCTGTTTATGTTTAATGTTTAAAAAGAAAAAAATATGAGTGAGGTCTTCTGTTAGAGATACTGGTATTTAGAGAAGGCTTTAAAAAAAAAAAAAAATCCTAGGCGCCTGGGTGGCTGAGTGGGTTAAAAAAAAAAATCCTACAAGGACTTCAGTCTATATTAAATACCTACTCCTTCATGAAGCCATTTCTAATTACTTAAGCCTTCAACAAACAGGCAACATGTAGAAGGTGTCATGTGCTATACATTACTCTAGATCCCAGGTAAACCAGACAGTAAGGTATTAGCTCTGCCTTTAGGAATCCAGTCTCATGGGATGTGGCTACATAAGTCAACAATTACCATGGAGTAGAATTTTGGCAATGATGGAGATGAATAGAGGGCCTGGTGGACCACTGCCAGGTTTGGTAGTAGGCAGAGGGAAGCATCCTTAAAAGTGAATGCCCCTAATGCAGTGTTCCCTCTTTGAATACCCAGGACACCTTTTATAGCTTCTCTTGTGGTTATATGATCTCATCTCTGATACTGTCATACATGTAGAATTGAAACTCATTACCTGTACATTCCATACTCGCAGATGCATCTATTGCTAAAATTTGTAATCCCAAAATCAATACTTATGCAATTTCCTCATCATTCATAGGCAAGTCCTGAGTGGTGAAAAATTTGAGTGTCCTCATGTCCCCAGCTGAGGTAGAACAAGGTGGCATTCTGCCTTCTTGTTTCAGCTCTCATGTAGTAAACAAATGTCTCTATCACAGTCTACCTAGTATTGCCATGTTTTCAGTATTTGTGCTTTTTGTTGGTGGTTTCACTATTGAAACTGGCCACCAAACATGGCACTGAATTGTTACCTAATGTTCCTAAAAGCAAGAGAGCTATGATGTGCTGCATGGAGAATATATGGTATTAGACGAGCTCTGCTCAGGCATGAGTGATAGTGCTGTTGGCAAAAGCTCTATGTTCCTGAATTAACAACATATATTAAATAAACTGTTTTAAAACAGAAATACACACAAAATAAAGTCATGTATTAATCAGTATAAAAATGTTGTGACCAGAGGCTTTCAAGAACCTCTGTACCACCCCCACCATGAGCAATGGCTCAATATTAATTCTCTGTTCACAACAACTTGGCAGAACATGACAATCTTAAATAATGAGAATCAACTATATTCTCTTTCCCTCGAGAAGGGGGGGAATCTATTTTAATCATTACTGCCTCCTATAGAATAGGTATTATTAAACAGTTAACTCAAACTAGGAAGGAAATTAGTAAGTTCATTTCTTTCGTTTGTGTGAATGCCTTGAGTTCAAAATTAAGTAGGGGCCATACAGTTTAACAAAGGCTGGATATTAAAACAAAGCAATTTTATATGGCACTGACTTATTTTTATAGCTTCCAAATGACCAACAATGGCTTTTACTGACATACTTACCATTTTTGTTCTTCAGATTTGGGTCTGCTCCACTTTTCAGAAGCTTTAAGGCACACTGCTTATGAGCCCGGTAAGCTGCACAATGCAAGGGTGTATTTCCTAACTGATCCGAACAATTAACGTCAGGAGGATTGGGCCTGTTGAGCTAACGAATGAGAAAAAAAATGCAATGCAGAATTACATTATCAAAGATGGACTTTCTCCCATAAAAACACATTAAGGTGTAACTGCACGTTCAGGGGGACCCTCAAACTATAGAAGCTGATGAACACCAGAGCTCTAGGAAGCTAGACGATCAGGGGCTGCTTGCTCACTGAACCAGCAAATCCATGTCACTCCCCATGTTTGTCCTCAAGGTGCCAGGAAATCTCAGTCCCCACATTCCCATGACCACAGACACCATGCACTACACAAATACCATCCCACCCATGCCTGGACATTAAGAGTTCGCTAAGATTTGCTCCCTTCTACCAGTCTTGTGATTCACACTGGGGACAGCAAAAATACAAAGAGTCTCCCATAGGCTGCCATTCAGAAGAGTTAAAATCATAAATGTTAAATGTGTAAATGTTAAAAGTTCTATGGAATTTGTTGTTCCCAACTGACTGTTTTAAAAACTCTTTCTATAGTCTTCATTTCAGAAAGCTTAAAAAAAAAAAAAAAAGTTTGAGGCACTTCACTTGGAAACCAAAGAGGCCTTTTCAAATGAGCCAAAATAACTTTAAAGCAAATGGAAATGCTTCAGTCTTGAATTTAGAACAAACTTGGTTTCACGTTTAATGAGACTATGTGGGAAATGGAAACTGGAAAGTAGGTTTCCAAAAGGAAAAAAAAATGGGTAAAGTTTTCATTCTGTTCTAACATGATATAAATATTCCCAAATATTGTCCCTTCTTTGTATGTTACTTTCTAAAAGTGTAGCATACCTTTCAGAAATGATTGCTTATCAAAATTAGAGAAATTTGTTCCTTTATTGGATCTTATGATATTCTTTCAATTTTAAATTGGCTTACTCTGGAAAAACAATTATCCCCAACATTAAGTATTTGCCTTGAAGTCAGTTTCTTAATCCATCAGGTTTTCAGTAGGGGGTGGGGATGTAAGTAAATTCATAGAAAAACATAATCATTACAATATATCCTGCTTAAGCGATAATTATGCCAAGTGTTTTTAGATTAAGGATTTTTGTACTATTATTATAATCTCCAGTAGTGTGGTCCCACAATTTGACTAAATTATGAAGTTAACATTAAGTTAAAATTTCCTGAAGGGTAAAGAATACACGTTGTTATTGCTGTTTTACCAGAGCTATGAGTTCTGCTGTTCTGCCTTCTCTCGCTGCTGCCAGTAGTTCTTCTTCAAGCTTTCTTTGTTGAGTCCTTTCTACAGCTGCAAAAGGAAAGTACATCTTACTCTACTTCTAGTTAGATTCCCATAGCAAATCATTACAAAGATGTATGAGTAAAGTGATCTCGTGGGGAAAAAGTCACAATGTTTTGAATTATAATTCAAATGTAATTAAAGACTTTATTGTTATTCCCATTACCTTACATTTCAGATAACAGAGTTCAACTTCTTTCAGGTTCAGATGAATCTGTGTTTTCAATTCAGAGGTCTTTAAGTATCTTACTACAATACCCATCACAAATAATTATGACTTACTTTTGCATGCTGAAATACTATTACATATCTGCCTTGGAAAGGTAGATAAATTGGGAGTAGCATTCATTACCTTCCAGAACCTTAAAATCTGTGAAAAGTAACAATAAGAAATAGCACTGGTAGGAAGACGTACAAACCATTTAATTGGTAGATTTATATATACTTATATACTTCCACATAAGATTTTTTTAATACAAGATTTTAACAAATTTTATAGAATTTACTATATGCCGAGTGCTATTCAAAGCACTTTAAAAATAACTTCCAGTTATAAAATAAGTCACAGAGATGAAAAAATATAGCATACAGAATGCAGTCATTATTGTAATAACTTTGCATGGTGACAGATAACTATACTTATCACGATGAGCACTATGTAACATAAAATTGTCAAATCCCTATGTTGTACACCTGAAACTAACATTGTAGGTCAACTATACTTAAAAAATAAATTTGGAAAAATACATTAATTCACTAAATCCTCATAACTATGCTATGAAGTAGGTGTTACTATTATCCTGATTGTACAGATGAAGAAACTGAGGCACTAAGTAGTTAAGGAATTAAGCCAAGGGTCACACAGCTGGAAATAGAGGAGCTGGGATTTGAACTTGTCCAGGCTGGTTCCAGAGACCATGTGCTTATTACTACTCTTAAACCTGCTTCTTAAATCACACTTGCAGGGAAAGAGAGCAACAGGCAATCTGATTTCAGAGACTGGAATATGCAATAAGGCCTCTTTTTGCTAGATTTTAATTCTGTTCTGGCTTATAAAAAATAAGCAATTTCATAGAAAAGCTCAGGAATCTCATTTCAAACACGTACACAAAATCCCCGGCAAAAGGTTTCTCCGGTCTTCCTGGCCGAAGTCAGGTCATGGACAAAAAAAGGAGCTTGGGGAGCCAAAAGACTGGGGAAACACTATGAATACTATCTTGAATACAGCAATAGCTGGAAATAGTTTTTAAAAAAGACTAATATTCCTATTGTACCATTATCTTCTATTCTCACGTATTTACTTCCACACCCAGACTCCCCCCCCATCTCAGAGGAAGGCACCCAAGCCTCTGCATAGCCTCTCAATGGCTTCTGCTTTTGCTGGGATTTACACTCTTCAATGTTTCCTCTTACTGGTGCTCTATTGGACTGTGAGGTCTGAGAAGAGCCACATCCGTATCCCTGCTATACATGCCTCTACTATTTCATGTACTACTCAAGAGCTGTCATTTATCCCCTCAGTGACTCCTGCAGTCAGGTACTGTTCTTACTCTTCTGTGTATCCTAGGCATTTACGCCCGTGTCTGACTCAATGCATATTTGGCCAATAAATATTTGCTGAATAATCAAATAAGTGCTTAATCATGTTGGTTCTAGACTTTAGGGAAAGGAGGTGAAATGAACCCTAAAATTTCTTTCTACATTGCCTAGGTCCATAACTGAAGGAAAATGGGGATTTGGAGTTGAAAACCCTGCATATGTTCTTGTCCTGTGCTCATTAAGGACACTGAAAGATTATTGATCCAGCCAATGAAAAAGGAAAAATTCCAGTTGGGGAAATGAGGTTCTAGCATGCAGGTAACATTTCTTCATGTGCTATTTACATTGATGTGTTGTGTGTGTGAAAACAATGAGCTGTACATTAATATATACTTTTGAGGTGCCTGGGTAGCTCAGTGGGTCAAGCCACGGCCTTCGGCTCGGGTCATGATCTTAGGGTCCTGGGATCGAGCCCCACATCAGGCTCTCTGCTCAGCGGGGAGCCTGCTTCCCTCTCTCCATCTGCCTGCCTCTCTGCCTACTTGTGATCTCTCTATGTCACACAAATAAATAAAAATTTTAAAAAATAATATATACTTTTATACATTTATTTTATACCTATGTGTTTTTAAAGGAAATATTCCACTCAAACTGTTATTTGTCCTATAAAGTTTAATTTTAATATGACAATCAACTGTTTTTTTTTTAACCTGAATCCAGAGTTAATAAGGATGCAGAGATCATAAAGCGTAACTCCATCCTAACAACACACTTATATACAGATGTACAGGGTAAGTGATATAGTAATACATTTGAAATGGAGAAAGAACCTGGCAAATGTACTTCACTGACAGAAAATCACCATTTTGCAATCTCCACAGTAATAAATGGTTCAAGGCAAGAATTATTAATGCTAAAAATCACTGATTAAGAGATTATTTGGTGGGGCACCTGGGTGGCTCAGTGGGTTAAAGCCTCTGCCTCGGCTCAGGTCATGATCCTGGGGTCCTGGGATGGAGCCCCACATAGGACTCTCTGCTCAGCAGGGAGACTGCTTCCCTTCCTCTCTCTCTGGCTGCCTCTCTACCTAACTGTGATCTCTGTCTGCCAAATAAATAAAATCTTAAAAAAAAAAAAAAAAGATTATTTAGTAAAAAAAAAAAAAAAAAAAAGCTTATTGGTAAACAGGAAATTTACATTTTTCTTACCACAGTTTACTACTTACAAAAGGAAGGAAGTACCTTTACCATGGACAATGTTATCTGAATTATCAGAGATAACATTACCAGTAATAGAACAAAATGATATCACATATCCTCCTAATGTGATGCATTGGTAAAGGATACCACCTCAACATTCCTGGCAAAAATGGATATACTGAATCTAATTATATGAAAAGAAAAAAAAAGATATTCTACAAATAATTCTACAAGTGCCTTCCTCTTCAAACAGGTCAAGACTGGGGTGCCTGGGTGGCTCAGTGGGTTAAAGCCTCTGCCTTCAGCTCAGGTCATGATCCCAAAGTTCTGGGATCGAGCCCCGCATTGGGTTCTCTGCTCGGCAGGGAGCCTGCTTCCCCCTCTTTCTCTGCCTGCCTACCTGCCTACTTGTGATCTCTGTCAAATGTATAAATAAATAATTTTTTTAAAAGAGGTCAAGATTATAAGGGCAAAGGCTAAGGAACTATTCCAGATAAAGGAGACTAAAGTAATGTGACAACACAATGAGAGATTCTGGATTGGATTCTGGATTGGGGGAAAACTTCTACAAAGGACATTATTTGGGCAAGTGGCAAAAACCTGCATATAAACTATACTATTATAAAAATGTTAAATTAAAAAAATGTTAAATTTTCTGAAATTGATCACTATATTGTGATTATGTAAGATATCTTTGTTCTTAAGAGATACATACTGATATGCTGAAAAGAAAAAAAAAAAGAGATACATACTGAAATAATTACAGCTAAGGTATTACTGTCTGTAAATTATTCCCAAATAGTTCTGCAAAAAATTAAAAGTAAATAAATAACATTAAATAATATATAAAAGGATAAGCCAAATGTGGCAAAATGTTAATGACTGGTGAGTTTAAGTGAAGGACTTGTAAGTGCTCATGGTACTATGCTTGAAACCCTCCTGTAGGTTAGAATTTTCTCAAAATAAAATGAAAGACAAATGGTACGTAGAAAAGGTATTCCTCTCTAGTGCCTGACAAGTAGTCATCTACCCTTGTCCAAGTAACTCCAATCACACAAACTCACTACACCTTGAAATGCAACCCAAGCCATTATTACAATGCACAGGACCTAAAGATCAACTCCTGGCGCTCCATCAAATGGGCCAACCTAGCTCTGTTCTGCCACAGATAAGATTACAATGTAACAGTTCTTCAGATACTGGAGTGTGATTTTGTTATGACATTTCCTGTTTCTAATGCATTACCCTACCTTGTGGTTTCTGTTCTACCTATAGTCTTAGAGGGCTGTTAGATGCACTCCCTGAACTCTGACCCACTTAAGGTGCCATGCACAAATTTTATCTAGCCAAGGTGATCTCAACAGGTGGAATCAATCAAGTTTCTTCTTCCATTTCCCAGACTAGCACCTTATTAGCTGACAAATCATAATGTCTATAAGTCAACTAAACCCTTGTCCTTCGTGGGTTTTGGGTAGTCAGTAGAACATGTCTTTATGATCAGCCTCACTATATGTCAACTTGTCAGGCTAAATTAACATTCCACTCTGTCAGGAGAACCTCAGTTTCAGGCTGTCATCTTGTTAAAATTACAACAGGACAAAGGCACCTGGCTGGCTCAGTCAGCAGAGCATGCAATTCTTCTCAGGGTTGTGAGTCTGAGCCCCATGTTGAGCACAGGGATTACTTTAAAAAATAATAAAATGACAGGACATGGTCAGGAACAGGACCTCATTCCCCCACTTAGATCACAATAAAGGACAGGGATCACATCCAATATGTGCAAACTCCCAAAAATCACATAATATAGAGCCTTACAGAAGATGGTTTATGTTGATATGCTTATTCATTTTAAATGAAAGGGTTTTATTTTTTTCAAAGATTTTATTTATTTGACAGACAGAGATCACAAGTAGGCAGAGGCAGGCAGAGAGAGAGGAAGGGAAGCAGGCTCCCAACCGAGCAGAGAGCCCGATGCAGGACTCAATCCCAGGACCCTGGGATCATGACCTGAGTCAAAGGCAGAGGCTTTAACCCACTGAGCCACCCAGGCACCCCAAAAGGGTTTTATTTTAAAGCCAAGAGTGAGTTAAGACAGTGACCTAAGGATGTCTGACAAGCAGACATCATTTTAATGGGAAAACAAGAGAATATTTTAGTTTTCAAGGACAACTGGAAAGAAGTAAAAAGATATTGGTTTTTACATAGTTAAAAATATTAATAATTAAGAAATAAATGCCCTTTAGATACAAAATTATCTTACCTTTTTCTGAATTGCAGAGAAGAAACACAGGCTATGTCTTTTCTACTATAAAGTAGAAAGTAAGAAATCTTCTCTTCTCTAGCACAGAAATACTACCAAAATTAATTACAGCAAATCTGTGTCCATTCAGAGGATAGCCTAACCTATGAGAGTTTCCCAGTGTAAGCATCAAATATGCTTGTCTAATTCTATCTTAGAGAAACTGCTGAGTTACTGCAGACTCGTATTTTCTTTAACACAATTTAATATTTGAAGTTCCTGATACACCAAGAATCAGTTGACACTGATCCACCAAGAAATTACTATGGGCTGCTGTACATCAATGCAGGCGTCAGGATAACAGAGCCGGCCAGAACGGTCTTCCCCAGCATCAAACAGCTCCCAATAGCTGTATCTCTCACAGCTTCTCTGTCCTGCACGCCATTATAATGCTTCTGCAGCCCACCAGCCATACTGCTCATGTCTCACATTTTCTACTTTTAATTTTGTTGAAGCTTTGGTCATACAACATTATGGCAAGTTTTAAAAATCTGTTTAAGTTTTAAAGCTGTGAGGAAACTCAAAATACTTTTGTGTCTAATCAAGGACTCCACATTATCTTTAGGGTATAAGCTCGAGGTAGTCTGTTTTGGCATCCCAGAAGCTATTTCTGGACCCTGCCTATCATTAAAGTAAATGTTGTTTATGTTAAGATCAGTAATATTTACCTTCAAGCATGTTTCTGATTTCTTTGTCATAAGTGACTTCTTTTGCTGTCTGTCCACTCCCATTAACAACAGTAGCATCTGCATTATATTCTAAAAGCAGCATTACCAACTCCTAAAAAAACAGAGAAATTGTTTTTAGCTATTATTAAACTAGGACTTTATTGTATTATAACCCTTTTCCAAATTACTAATTACTATGAAGCTTCTATAATAGAAACAACTACCATAGGAATGTGTGATCTAAAGCACATCAGTTATATGTACAGTAGGTGAATACAGTAATCAACTACAGTAAGCTCAGTACAGCCTACCCCTGCACAACACAGGTGTGAACAGTGCAGGTTCTTATATGCACATTTTCTAAATAAAAACACTACCATAAATGTATTTTCTCCTATGATTTTCTTAGTAGCACTGTCTTCTCTCTAGCTTCCTTTGTTGTAAAAATAGAGTATATAATACATGTAATATACAAAATACGTGTTAACTATTTATGTTATCAGTAAACAGTAGGCTAGTAGTAGTTAAGTTTTGGGGGAACCAAAGTTCCATGTAAATTTTCAACTGTGTGGGGCTCAGTGACTCTCACCCGTGTTGTTCAAGGATTGACTGTACTACAATTCAACTAACTGTAATGACTGATGATTGCCTAAATAATTGCCAGCCCACAGTTAACACAAACAACTTCTATAACTGATTTTTTTAAGATTTTATTTATTTATTTGTCAGAGAGAGAGAGGGAGAGAGAGCAAGCGAGCACAGGCAGACAGAGTGGCAGGCAGAGGCAGAGGGGGAAGCAGGCTCCCTGCCGAGCAAGGAGCCTGATGTGGGACTCGATCCCAGAACGCTGGGATCATGACCCGAGCCGAAGGCAGCTGCTTAACCAACTGAGCCACCCAGGCGTCCCTATAACTGATTTTTTAAGTAAATCATCTGTTTTACCAAATTGATTCATGTGGTTAAAGGTATAAGTTATTGTAATGATTAAAATTAACAGGAGATAATACATTCGTTTAATGTTATTCCTATGATGCCTGTTGGAAAAAGAATAATTTCCCCAACAGACCTAGATTTTTTAAAAATCTGATTTAAGATACAGAACATTATCTTCTGATGTGAGATAGACTGATAGGATATACCACCTAAAGAATGGTTTGTAATGAAGCAAACGATCCTGTCAAGTAGATATTCAACAACAAAGAAACTGTATCATTCATATTTACTCTAAGCAGTTAAATGCTTTTAGAAATCTCAAGCTAATTGGTAACGTATGCAAGTCCAGTATCACTGGCATGCAGGTCATTTATACAACTTAACAGGGCGGTAGAAATGCAGAACACAGATTTGCAGGAGATTACTGGAGATGTGATGTTTAATGTTACTGGAACGTATAGCACCCAGGGACGGGATTGGGGTGACGCATCTGCTTTCATTCTACACAAGGGCAAGATGAAACACAGTGCTATTCTGTCAGGTTGATGATGCACAGATACACAGAAAGGGATATCCTGTGTCATTACATGTTACGTTTTCCCATGAGTTCCACACCTACATTAGGTAAAAAAATTTGCTGTTTTCCAAAAATTTTTTTGTACTAAGGAATGCCTAAATACAATCTAAAAAATAAAGTAGAAAACAAAATGCTCAGTGTCCTAGTCATTATATGACCACTATAAACATTTTCATGTATTTCTAATTACTTTCCTACGCATAAGTTTGAGACTTTTTAAGACTTATGTATTCATTTTAGAGAGGGAAAGAGAAAGTGCAAGTGGGGGGCAGGGCAGAGGGAGAGAACCTTCAGGCAGACTCCCTGCTCAGTGTGGAGCCCACCGCAGGGCTCACTCTAACAACCCAGGAGATCACCATCTGAGCCAAAACCAAGAGTTCAATGCTTAATTAAGAATGAGCTACCCAGGCACTCCTGAGGCTTTCTTTAAACATAATTTTATTCATATGACGGTTATGTTAAACCTCCTTCCACTTAATAACATCAGGTATTTTCCAGGGTGTTATATAGTATCTATATAATAGTCTATATAATACAATTCACAGCTGAATGTTATTCTATAAAATATATTACCACATTTAAAAACAGAAAAATGGTTAAGTCTAATATTTTAATAAAGTGAATTCTAATAAAACCTTAGCATTTGCTCTCATCTTTAGGGTAGCACTTTTGGGAGAAGTGTTTTCATCCTAGTGAAGTAAAACAACACACAGAATGATAGAAAATATTTATAAATCATATATCAGATAAAGGACTTGTACCCAGAATAAAGAACTTTTACAACTCAATAAAAAGTCAGCTCAATTTTTATAAAATGAACAATCAGAAACAAAACTAAGAAAAACAATTCCATTTACAATGGCATCAAGAGAAATAAAATGTTTAGCAATAAACTCAACCATGGAGGCAAAAGACTTGTACACTGAAACAATAAAACATGGCTGAAGGAAATTAAAAATGGCCTAAGTGGGAAGACATCTATTGCTCACAGACAGTAAGACTTAAGATGTGAGCACTACCCAAAACAACCTACAGGTTCATTGCAATACATATCAAATCCCCATGATGCTTTTTCCAGAAATAGAAAATCCCATCCTACAATTCATATGGACTCTCAAGAGACCCTGAAGAGCCAAACAGTATTAGGAGAAAAAAATAAGTTGGAGATCTCACACTACCTGATTTCAAAACTTACCTCAAAGCTACAGTAATAAAAACTGTGGTGACGGCATGAAGACAGCCATATAGGCCAGCGGAGTATAACAGAGTCTCCAGAAATAAACTCTCACATATATGGTCAAATGATTTTCAACAAGGGTGCCAAGACCATTCTAAAGGGAAAATTTCAACAAATGGTGCTGGGAAAACTGGATATCTATAGGTTAAAAAAAAAAAATCAGATCTGTACCCTATTACCATATACAAAAAAGCAAAATGGACCAAACCCCAAATGTAAGATCTAAAACAATAAATATCACAGAAGAAAACAGCAGGAAAGCTTCAAGACATTGGATTCTGCAAAGATTTTTCGGCTAGGATACCAAAAGCACAGTCAAAAAAAGAAATACATTGAAAAAAGACAACAAAATTTAAAACTTTGTACACAAAAGGGTATATCAAGAGAGTGAAAGGCAATCCAGAGAACAGGAGAAAATATTTACAAGTCATATATCTGATAAGTGTATATCCAGAATATATAAATAACCCCTAAAACTCAACAACCCCCCCCAAACTATCTGAGTAAAGTATGGGCAAAGAATCTGAAAAGGCTATGTACTATATGATACCACCTATATGACATTCTAGAAAAGACAAAACTATAGACAGTAAAAAAAGATCAGTAGTTGCCAGGGCTGGGTTAGGGAGAACAATGAACAGGCAGAGCAGACGGGCAGTGAAAATACTCTAAGATGCTGTAATGATAGATGCATACTGTTAGACATTTGTCACAACCCAAAGAACATATAAGATTGAACCTAAGGTGAACTATGGACTGTGTGTGCATGGTTGTGTCAAAACAGGTTCCTCAGCTGTGACAAATGGACCATTCTGATGGGAGATGCTGATAATGGGGGAGGCTGTGCATGTGTATGGACAGGGCACATGTAATAAACCTCTATTTTCTTCTCAATTTTGCTGTGAACCTGAAGCTACTCTATAAAAGTCTTCAAAATAAAAAATGTATATATTTTAAACAGGTAAAGGACTTCAAAACACATTTCTCCAAAGAAAGACCAAGAAGCACATAAACAGATGCTCAACATTTGCATTACAGAAATATACATCAAAACCAAATGAGATAATATTTGATAACTATTATAATGCCTAAAATTAAGAAGGTTGGCAATCCCAAGTGTTGGCAAGGAAATAGAGAAACTAGAACTTTCATACGCCTCCACTGGGAATGTAAAATGATGCAAACGCTTTGGAAAACAGTGACTGCTCTGCAAAATACCAAGCTGAGATGCTGTATGATGCAGCAATTCCACTGCTAGGTATATACCCAAGAGAAATGAGACCTGAACAAAGTCTTACACATACATGTTCAGAGCCGCATTATTCCTAATATTTGAAAATTGGAAACAACCCAAATGTCCATCAACTAATGAGTGGACCAAATGTCCACACAATGGTACCTTTGTCAAGAAAAAGGAATGAAGGACTAATATATGCCATATCATGGATGAACCTTGAAAATATTACACTAAGTCAAAGAAGCCAGTCACAGAAGACCATGTATTGTATGAGATGTCCAGAATAGGTAACTCCATAAAGACAGATCAGTAATTGCCTGGAGGTGAGAAGAAGGGGTAACAGAGTTACCGGAGTATGTGGTTTCTTCTTGGGATGATGACAGTGTTCCAAAATTGATTATGTTGATGGTTGCAGAAGTCTGTCAACATACCTGAATCACTAAATACTTTAGATGGGTAAATTGTATAGTAGATGAAATAAACCACAAAGTTGCTTAAAAATGATTATGGTTATTCAAGTCTGGTACCTCATAGCACATTTAGGTTCAGGAATGTTATTTCTCAACCTATTTAATACCTCATCTAACAGACGAAACACTTGGAAAATGTCCATACTCAGATTATTTTTTAGTAATAGCTTTAGGACATAATTCACATACCATAAATTTCACCCTTTTAAAGTACACAGTTCTGTGGCTGGTAGATAGTCACAGTGATGTGTACGATCATCAACAACTAACTTCAGAATATTTTGTCACCTCAAAAAGAAATCTTACCCATTAATCTCTCCCTAATCCTTTTCCCTACACCTCTGGCAACCTGTTAATCTATCTTCTGTCTCTACGGATTTGTCTATTCTGAATATTTCTATGAGTGGAATTATCCATTATGTGGCAGACTTTTGTGTCTGGCTCCTTTCACTCAGCACGTTTCCAAAGTTCCTTTGTGTTTCAGCATGTATCAGTACTCATTCCTTCGTACTGCTGAATGACACTTCCACTGTACCACATTTTATCTACTCAGGAGTGAATGAACATTTGGGTTGCATCCACCTTTGGACTATTATGAATAATGATGCTATGACCATTCTCACACTGATTTTTAAAGCTTTATTTCTCGGGACGCCTGGGAGGCTCAGTTGGTTAAGCAGCTGCCTTCGGCTCAGGTCATGATCCCAGCGTCCTGGGATCGAGTCCCATATCGGGCTCCTTGCTCAGCAGGGAGTCTGCTTCTCCCTCTGCCTCTTCCTGCCACTCTGTCTGCCTGTGCTCACTCTGTCTGACAAATAAATAAATAAAATCTTAAAAAAAAAAACTTTATTTCTCTATAAAATTAATCTACTTCAGAAGAGCCTGTGTAGCTCGGCTGGTTAAGCGTCCAACTCCTGATTTCAGGTCATGATCTCAGGGTTGTGAGTTCAAGTCTTGCGTCAGGCTCTTTGCTGGGCATGGAGCCTGCTTGGGATTCTCCTCTCTCTCCCCCTCTCCCTCTCTTCTGCCCCTCCCATCCTCTCCCTCTCTAAAAAACAATCTACTTTTAACAAATTCTACATGAAAATTTTATTTCTTGTAAAGCAATCTCTTAATGCAGGCTTCAGATTTCAAAGTCAGAAAAAAGAAATACTTTCTATAAATTATGCTCATTGAACTCTTAGGATTTAGGAGAAGTTCAAGAAAACTAATTCAATGAGTTGTAATTTTAATACAACTCTAAGGAAAATACCGGAATATTTTTTGGGGGGTCGGGAGTGGGGAGGGGACCTCTACTATGTTGATTCACTGTATTAGAGAAAGCAGGGAGAAGTGTTAAAAAACTTCAAATATAGCTATCAAAAATATGCATTGCATGTATGGTCAATTTACAACAAAGGAGCCACGAACATACAATGGCTAAAGGCCAGTCTCTTCAAATGGTTCTGGGAAAACTGGGCAGCCGACAGTCACACGAAAAAGAATGAGACTGGACCACCATATGACACCATGCACAAAAATTAACTCTAAATGGATTAAAGTTTTGAACCTAAGACCAGGAAGCCTTAAAACTCCTAGAAAGAAACACAGCCAGTAATCTCCCTAACATATGTCCTGGTGATGATTTTTTAGATTTGACCCCAAAAGCAAAAAATTAAAAACAAAAAGTAAAAAACAAAACAAACCAAAACTGAAATGCTTCTACCCAGCAAAAGGAACTATCAACAAAACAAAAAGGCAACCTACTTAAAGGAAGAAAATATCTGCAAACTGTATCTGATAAGGGGTTAATATCCAAAATATTGGGGACCCTGGGTGGCTCAGTCAGCTAACCATCTGCCTTTGGCTCAGGTCATGATCCCAGAGTCCTGGGATCGAGTTCTATGTTGGGCTCCCTGTTCAGCAGGGAGTCTGCTTCTCTCTCTCCCTCTGCCTCTCCCTCACCCACCCCCCACTCCTGCTTGCATGCACGCATGCACTCTTTCAAATAAATAAAATTCTTTTTTAAAAAAATCCAGGGACGCCTGGGTGGCTCAGTTGGTTAAGCGGCTGCCTTCGGCTCAGGTCATGATCCCAGCGTCCTGGGATCGAGTCCCACATCGGACTCCTTGCTCGGCAGGGAGCCTGCTTCTCCCTCTGCCTCTGCCTGCCACTCTGTCTGCCTGTGCTCGCTCTCTCGCTCTCTCTCTGACAAATAAATAAAATCTTAAAAAAAAAATCCAAAATACACAAAGAACTCCTACAACTCAATAGAAGAAAAACAAACAATCCAATTAAAAGATGAGCAGGAAGGGGTCCCTGGGTGGCTCAGTCAGCTGGGCATCCAACTCTTGGTTTCAGCTCGGGTTATGATTTCAGGGTTGTGGGACTGAGCCCTGCTTCAGGTTCCAAGCTCAGCATAAGTTTGCTTGAGATTCTCTCCCTCTGCCCCCTCCCCCAGACTTAAACTGGCACTCTAAAATAGAGATATTAAAAAAAAAAAAAAAGATGAGCAAAGACTCTAAATAGACATTTTCCTAAAGAAGACATTCAGATGGCCAACATAAACAAAAAGATGTTTAACATCACTAATCATCAGTGAATGTAAATCAGAACCACAATGAGATATCACCTCACACCTCTGAGAATGACAATTACCAAAATAACAAGTGTTGGTGAGGATGTGGGAAAAAAGGAAACTTGTGTATACTGCTGGTGGGAATATGAATGGGTATAGCTATAGAAAACAGCATGGATGGGGGCGCCTGGGTGGCTCAGTGGGTTAAAGCCTCTGCCTTCGGCTCGGGTCGTGGTCCCGGGGTCCTGGGATCGAGCCCCGCGTCGGGCTCTCTGCTCGGCGGGGAGCCTGCTTCCTCCTCTCTGCCTGCTTGTGATCTCTGTCAAATAAATAAATGAAATCTTTAAAAAAAAAAAAAAAGAAAAGAAAAGAAAAGAAAACAGCATGGATGTTCTTCAAAAAATTAAAAACAGAACTACCATATGATCAGGCAATTGTACTTCTGAGTATTTATCTGTAGAAAACAAAATACTAACCCAAAAAGGTATCAGCACACCCACGTTCACTGAAGCACTATTTATAAAAGCCAAGATATGGAAACAACCTAAATGTCCATCACAGGATAAATGGATAAAGAAACTGTGGTATATATATATATGTATATATACATACATACATATACACAATGGAATATTAGTCAGCCATAAAAAGGGGGGGGAATATTGCCATTTGCAACAACATGGATGGACCACAAGAGCATTATGCTAAGTAAGTCACAGTGAAAGACAAATACTATATGGTTTTACTTATAAGAATCTAAAAAAGAAAAACCAAACTCAAAGATAGAAAGACTGATGGTTGCCAGATGCAGGGGGTAAGGGATGGGAGAAATGAGTGGAGATGATCAGAAGGAACAAACTTCCAGTTATGAAGTAAATAAGTCATTGGGATATAATGTACAGCATAGTGACTGTAGTTAATACCGTACTGCATATGTGAAAGTTGCTAAAAGATCTTAAAAGTTCTTAAAAGAAAAAAATGTAACTGTATGGTAACAGATGTTAACTATACTTACTGTGATCATTTTGCAATATATATGAATATTGAGTCCCTATGCTGTACACCTGAAACTAATGTGACAAATCAATTATACCTCACTGTTTTAAAGATTTTAGGTAATCTCCACAGCCAACATAGGACTCAAACTCACAACCCAAGATTAAGAGTCACATGCTCCACCAAATAAGTCAGCTAGGTGCCCCAATTCTACCTCATTTTTTTAAAAGTTCTATTTTCTTTTTAAAAACCAGTGACTTAAAAGGATAAGTTTTAATTATCCAACATTCATACATGTGGAAACACAATTTCCCAAACTTAGGCAAATAAACAAAGTAGTCCCAAAAATCCAAATTTTTTAAGACGATTTTATTCATTTATTTGACAGAGAGATAGCACAAGTAGGCAGAGCAGCAGGTAAAGGGAGTGGGAGAAGCAGGTTCTGAGCAGGGAACCTGACATGGGGCTCCATCCCAGGCCCCCAGGATCATAAACTGAGCCAAAGACAGCCATCTTACCCAACTGAACAACCCAGGTGCATCCAAAATCCAAATTTTTACTGAAAAATATCAACAGAAGGACATCTGAAAAATGATGCATGATTTCCTAATATCATAATAAACTTAGAGCAAATTTAAGGCTAGATTTGATGGGTTTTTTTTTAAAGATTTTTCTTTATTTATTCAACAAACAGAGACCACAGAGTAGGCAGAGAAGCAGGCAGAGAGAGAGGGGGAAGCAGGCTCCCCGCTGTGCAGAGAGCCCGATGCAGGGCTCAATCCCAGCACCCTGAGATCACAACCTGAGCCGAAGGCAGAGGCTTAACCCACTGAGCCACACACGTGGTCCTAGATTTGATGTTTTAAAAAACAATTATTTCTAAACAAAGACATAATACCCAATATTTAATTAACATTTACTATGCACCATAGTTCCAAAAGTTTTACTTTTATTAACTCATTTAAATTTTCACAAAGATCTTATATGGTAGGTACTATTATAACACCTCTTTTTAAAGATGGAAAATCTGAGGCACAGTGGTAAATAAGTACATATACATACACTTATATAAAATCATGAAAAAGGCACAAAAACACAACACAAATTCAACAAAGTTCACCCTACAATGAAGCCCACAAGTCAGCAAGTCCTACTCATGCTTGAACCCCTACAAGTTTTGAGAAATGTCATTCTTAGACATGAATTGATAGCCAATTACAACCCGAGATTTGAAATCTGATCGGCACAAAGGACAAATATCAAGACAGAAGGGGAAAAAACTCGAGACAAAAAGAACTATAAGATCCTCAGAAAAATATATTTCCTTGTTAAGCAAGAAATGAAGGCTTCAAAAAGAACATTCAGAGGAAAATAAAAGACTCTTAAAAATTAACAGCAAATTAAATATTCAATAGAAACATTGGAAGATGGATTTGAAGAGATCTTTCAAAAAATGGGGGGGGGGGGTGTCAAGTAGAGATACCTAAGAGGGAACATAGGTGAAAAAAAGATAAAAGAATTAGAGAACCAATCAAAAAGGTCTTTTAACTGGTCACCTGGAATTCCAAAAAGATAAAACTGAATAGAAATGCAGAGCCACATGCAGATTTTTTTTTTTTAAGGAAGCAATTCACAAAGTAAAGTCTTAAAGTTTTGTTTTCTTTTTTTTTTTTTTTGCCTTTTAAAAAAGATTTGAGGGGCACCTGGGTGGCTCAGTGGTTTAGCCTCTGCCTTTGGCTCAGGTCATGATCCCAGGGTCCTGGGATCGAGCCCCACATTGGGCTCTCTGCTCAGCAGGGAGTCTGCTTCCTTCTCTCTCTGCCTACTTGTGATCTCTATCTGTCAAATAAATAAATAAAATCTTTAAAAAAAATAAAAAAAAATAAAAAAGATTTGAGAGAGAGAGAGAGCATGAGCACAAGAGCACAAGTGGGAGGGGCAGAGAGGGAGAGAATCTCAAGGTGACTCCATGCTGAGCCACACTGAGCGGGGCTCAATCCCACCACCAGGAGATCACGACCTGAGCCAAAACGAAGAGTCAGATGCTCAACTACCTGAGCCACCCAGGCACCCCTTAAAGATTGTTAAGATGTGCTAAACATTAACTGCTACATGTAAGTAGCAGTTAATCAACGTAACTGAACACTTAGGTACCCCACAGTCTCTGAAGTTGCCACAAGAAAAGCCTGTTTCATAAATTAACTGAGACTTGCACATTCCATGTGGATTTAGAAAGCTGGAAAGGCTATCACACCCCTATAATTTAAAAAAAAAAAAAAAGAGTTAAAAATAGATAATCTATAAAATGATTACTTTGCCTGGACCCAGAGAACTGAGATATCATAGCAACCAACTACAGGCATACCACATTTTATTGGGCTTTGCAGATTTTTTTTTTAAACACAAATTCAAGGTTCATGGCAATCCTGCATCCAACAAGTCCATCAGAACTATTTTTCCAAACAGCATTAGCTTACTTTATATTTGTGTTACATTTTGCTTATTCTCACCTTATTTCAAACATTTTCATTATTTTTTTATTTGCTATAATGATCTGTGATCAGTTTTGGGGCACCATGAACCATGCCCACAGAAGACAGCAAACTTATCAATAAATGTTGTGTGTGTTCTGACTGCTCCAGTGACCAGCCATTCCCCATCTTTCTTTCCAGGGGCCTCCCTAGTCCCAGAGACACAATACTGAATTTATTCCAATTAGTAACTCTACAATGACCTCCAAATGTTCATTCAAGTGAAAGGAAGAGTCACACTTCTCTCACTTTAAGTCAAAAGTCAGAAATGATTAAATTTAGCGAGGAAGGCAGGTCCACAGCTCAGACAGGCTATGCTCTTGGGCCAAACAGCCAAGTTGTGAGAACAAGGAAAGTTCTTGAAGGAAATTAAAAGTGTTACTCCAATGAACACACAATGATAAGAAAGTGAAAGCCTTATTGCTGGGATGGAGAAAGTCTGACTGGTCCGGATAGAAGACCAAACCAAAGCCTTGATTCCCTTAAGCCAAAGCCTAATCCAAACTCTCCCAGTCCTGGGAAGGCTGAGAGAGGTGAGGAAGCTGCAGGAGAGAAGTCTGAAGCTGGTGGACGGTGGATGGTGAAGTTTAAGACAAGAAGCCACCTCCATGACATCACAGTGCAAGGTGAAGTAGCACATGCTGATGGAGAAGCTGCAAATGACCCAGCAGCTCCAGCTAAGATCATTAATGAGGGTGGTTACACTGAACAACGGATTTCTAATCTAGATGAAATAGTCTTATTTTGGAAGAAGATGCCATCTGGACTTTTACAGCTAGAAAGAAAAGTCAATGCCCAGCTTCAAAGCTTCAAAGGACAGGCTGCCTCTCTTGTTAGGGGCTACTGCAGCTGGGGACTTTAAGTGGAAGCCAATGTTCATTGACCATTCTGACAATCCTAAGGCCCTGAAGAATTAGGCTAAATCTGCTCTACCTGTGCTCTACAAATGGAACACCAAAGCCTAGATGACACCACGTTTGTTTACACATGGTTGACTAAATATTTTAAACCCACGGTTGAGATCCACTGCTCAGGGGGAGGAAAAAAAAAAAAAAAAAAGATTCCTTTCAAAATATTACTGCTCATTGACAAGGGCACTTGGTTACCCTAGAGGTATGATGAGGATGTACAGTGAAATTGAGGTTGTTTTCATGCCTGTTAACATAACATCCATTCAGCCCAGGGATCAAGGAATAATTTCAACTTTCAAGTCTTGGGACTTAAAAAATACATTTCATAAGGCCATAGCTACTACAGTGATTCCTTTGATGGATCTGAGCAGAGTAAGTTGAAAATCTGGAAAGGATTCACCATTCTAGATGCCACTAAGAACATCTGTGATTCAGAAGAAGCCAAAATACTAACAACAGTAATTTAAGTTTGGAAGAAGTTCATTCCAACCCTCATGGGTGACTCTGAGGGGTTCCAGACTTCGTGAAGGAAGTCACTGCGGATGTGCTGGAAATAGCAAGAGAAGCAGCATTAGAAGTGGAGCCTGAAGATGGTGGGTTCACAAGGCTGCAAGTTCATGGTAGAATATTCAGAGATGAAGAGTTGCCTCTTATGGAAGAGCAAAGAGAGTGGTTTCTTGAGATGGAACCTACTCCTGGGGAAGATGCTGTAAAGATTGTTGAAATAAGAACAAAAGGTCTAGAATAGCACATAAACTTAGTTGATGATGGCAGTGTTTGAGAGGATTGGCTCTAATTTTGAAAGAAATTCTACTGTGGGTAAAACATAACCAAACAGCATCACATCCTACAGAGAAATGGTTTGTGAAAGGAAGACTTCATCTGTGTGGGAAAATTCATTCTATTTTAAGAAACTGCCACAGCCATCCCAACCTTCAGCAACCAGTATCAACATGGACATAAGAACCTCCACTAGCAAAAAGATTAGACTCACTAAAAGACCAGGTGACGGTTAGCATTTTTTAGCAATAAAGTATTTTTAATTAAAGTATATACATTGTTTTGTTAGATATAATCCTATTATATCTAACATATATATGTTTTTTTAACATATATATGTTAGATATAATCCTATTATACATTTAATTGACTACAGTGTAAATATAAATTTTATATGCACTAGGATACCAAAAAATTCATGTGACTTAACTTTTTAGTGATATTTGCTTTATTGAAGTTGCCTAGAAACAAACCCCCAGTATCTTTGAGATATGCCTGTAGTAAAATCTAAGGAAACTGCCCCAAAATAAGCACTGGTTCACCTATGGTAGGTACAGCAATAAGACAGGAACTGCCAAACAAGCAGATAACAGAATTCAGCTGAAATTTTTAACGAATTGCTACAGGCGGAAATACTGGCATGAGAACACAGAACCTCTGTGAACCACACATGTAAGGGAAACTCACACCCACCTGCAGACTCCTCCTGGTGCTTTAAGAACAAACAAACAAACGAAAAAAAACATGAAGGGTAAGATGGAGTGACCGGAGAAAGCCTTAACCTCAGTGGTGCAGGCCCAGAGTAAGGAGCTGCCACTGCTGCAGAAAAGGCATAAAACCCCAAGCAAGCCTTTCTGCCTTATGTTAATAAGAATAACACTGCTGTGAGAGGGCAGCAAATCTTTCATCCAGAGGGCACAGTGAAAATCCTTTCAACCAAGGAGAGGGACAGGAAACAATCAAGGATCCATGCCATGAAACGTCTACTGTTACAGGAGAAGCAGGATCACTGATGAAACACGATCTAAAAAACCCCTGTCCCTTAACCAGGGACACAAGGCCTAAAATCCAGGCTGGACCAGGACAATGTAACTCACTCTGTCCCCTCCTCCTACCCAAGACTAGCAAGTGCTAAGAACAAGCAAGAGTAGTCCATTAATGGGGGAGAAGCAACAGCATGGAGAGAAACACTCTCTGAGGCACAGGGCACACTAGGAAGGCTGAAAGCTTAGGGTGAACATCAGAAGGAACATCAAAAACAAAACAAACAAAAAACCTTCAGAAAAATTAGCCTGCAACTTATGCAAAGGCAATATTGAATTTCAAAATAGAAATTTGAAGCCAGTGGTGCATTGAAGGTAACCAGGGCAACGACAAAACCCAAGCTTAGATCTACTCTAGACTAGACTGAATCAACCTCCCACACTAAGAGGTGGGCCCATTTCTAGACCCAATACTGTTTACCTCTGTCTCTTATTAGCTTATACATACTCTTTAACATTCCATAAAAACTATCAGACACACACACACACACACACAGAACGATCCGCTATCAAGAGACAAAGTGATCAACAGAATGACACAGAAATGACCAAGATGTTGAAATGATCAGATAGGAAACTTAAAATAACTATGATTATTACATCAAAAGATCTAGTGGAAAAGGTGGACTACATACATAAAGGAAAATGCAAGAAATAAAAATCACAGTAACAGAAATAAGGAATGCCTTCGATGATATCAGTAGACATCAGGGCACTGATCAGGAAAGATTAGTAAACTTGAAGACAATATTTGGCTAATCTCTATTGACTTAAGAGGAAAAAGTGAAGAGAGGGAGAGAAATGGGAGAGAAAAAAGAAGAAACAGAACTGAGCACCCAGTAGCTGTGGAATGATGTCAGCCTAACAAATGTGTATTAAGCTACTAAAGAATTTGTATGATGCAGTAGCTTCTCAATCTAGCAAAAACGAGAAAAAAAAACTACACGCACACACACGCACACACACACATATATAAAAATGACCAAAGTAGTATCTGGTACCATGTGCCCATGTAATTTGTCTTCAGGAATGCCATGTTGTTAGCCATTTCTGGAACTCTCTGCAGGCCAGTCCTTCCGACCTTGCCCCTCTGAGCTCACTGCTCAGCACTCTAATTGCATCCACCTGCCTTCTGATGTTTAGGTGCCACCTCCAGGCCTCTAATGTTTCAGGCTCCTATGACATATGTTCCCAGCATATCCCACTGCCATCAGTGAACAAGGTCTGCAATGTCATTTCCTAATGGCAGCTGTAGACTTCAGAGGATAATACTCGTAAGGTTCTCGGTCCCTGAAGCAAAATACATTATATGTTAATTTAAAAAAAAAAAAAAAAAGGTTCTCGGTGATGCTGGGTGCCTTTTCTATCAGTCATTTCTTCCCACTTTGGTAAATGATGTATCCTCTAGGCCCTGCCAGGCACAAAATCATCCAGTATGATCTTATCTACTATGTCCAATCTAGCAAGCTGTTTGTTTAAAACCTTCTACTCTCTGCAATGGCATTTCTGGCATTTTGACACCTACAGGGGGCCACTGTTTTGTCCATGCTGCTAGGAACCATCTAACTGAAAACTCAAATCATACCATCAAAAAAGTCAGTGATGAATGGTCTGAAGCTGAAGACAGGTGTTGAAGAAGTCATGTTACCTGGTCCAGTTTCTGCACCTGAATCAATTTTGGACTGAAAACTATTAAAGGAGAGACCAGATTCTGAAGGAAAGATTTTGCAACACCAAACCAAATGTACATAACCATGAATTCCCTAGACTATTTCCAAAGGGACAAAGGACAATTTACTCAACTACACTGGGGAAAGGTGAATATCCAAACATTTCAGGAATTGTTAGGTATAAGGTTCAAGTTGACACTGATGCCAAGAGACCTAAAGTGTCATCTGGCTCCTCACTTAGAAAGGGGGCATACATGAGAGCGAGATAATGAAACCCTGGCCCAGGTCTGGCTCATAGTGGATGCACTGCGTCCACAATCACATCCAGTAGTCACCCACCACCCACCCCTAGTCCATGAATACATAATTAGAATAGACACACTTAGCTGTTGGCAAAGTTTCATGTGGCTTCCTTGGTCTATAGGGTAAGGGCCAAATGGAAGGGCCAAAACTGCCCTCCCCCATTCCTGGCCAAGAAAAAAAATCAAAATTAATATCCCATATGGGTTGGAATGGCAGAAATCAGTGCCATCCTTAAAAAACCTCAAAATGCAGAGGCACCTGGGTGGCTCAGTTGGTTAAAATGTCTGAATCCTGATCTCAGCTCAGGCCTTAATCTCAGGGTCATGAGCTCAAGCCCTACATTGGGCTCCTCACTGGGCATGGAGCCTACTTTAAAAACAAACAGAAAACCTCAGAGTGTAGAGCTGATGGTCCCTATCATATTTCCATTTAATTCACCAGTCTAACACTGCAAAAACCAGACAGAATGTGGAAGATGACAGTGGACTGTCATAAATTCAAACAGCCCCTATGATCACCACTCTGCAAAACAAGCTATGTTTGCTAGGGCAAGTTAATATTACCTGAGGACATGGAACACATCAACTAATCTGACATAAGTATTCTTCTCCTTTCCAATTAGGAAAAAAGATCAAAACTAGTTTGTATTCTCATGGACAAAGTGTACATTTATAGTACACTACATTACAGTACAGAACATTACAGAGCCATTTGGCCATCCTGCAGACCATCACACTGGTCTACTTTACCAATGACATCATGTTAATAGAACCAGATGAGTAAGCAGAGACTAGAACGTTGAAAGCCTTGGTAAGACGTAATGCTCCAGGGAGTAGAAAATAAATCTTAGGAAGAATTCAGGTAAAAAAAAGTTACCATGTTAGTAACTTTTTAAAGGTTCAGTGGTCTGGGTAATGCCAGGACACAGACTCCAAAGTAAAGAACAAATTATTCCATCTTGCACTTCCAGAAACAGAGAAGGAAGCACAATTCCTGACCAGCTTCTTCAGGTTCTGAAGCAGTATAATCCACACCTAAGGATATTGCTCTGATCCATATGCCAGGAGATGAGAAAGGGTGTCTGAACACTCAGCTCCCTATCAAAGGAGAGGCAAGAAGAGTTACCCTTTTAGCAGAGGTAACTAAACTTGATCAGAAGAAAGTAAGACTACACACAAGGGGGACAGGGAGGAGCATATCTGGCATGCAAATGGTACACTTCAGTGTCTCTCAGTATTCCCTCACCCAATTTGACAATAAGTGAACAAGTGTGAAAACCCCAAGCTTAGGAAGAGCATGGCCTTCTCAGCTCTCCAGTGATGAGGGCCTGAATCACAGCACTGGATAAGCCATGAAGACAGGATGTGCTAGCCCAGAGGAGGGTGTAAACCGAATGAACCGTAGTGGAGGGGAGATGAGGATTCATTGGTGGCCCAAAGGTCAACTACAGCAACAGGGGTTATAGTCTGTCTCACTATCCTTCCTCCTCCAAGTTTGTCCTAGAGGGAGAGGCCCACTGGAACCTGAAGCGGCTGCACCCAGAAGCCCATGAAGAAGCAAATGTGAACAGAATAAAGGGTAGGCTGTGATGGAAGCTGTGCTGCACAGTCCAGCCCTGAGGAATAAAGGACTTAGTACCCTAGATGTTGGGAGTGCCCAGGAGGCAGCCACTACCTTTAGTCACTCCAGGGATCGCCTCAGCTGACAAGGGCTGCCTCACACAAGTTCACATCCCTTCCCAGGGCAGCCTGGATCTGCTGACTGACCATCACCGAGGTTGAGCTCTCTCATTTCAAATTGGGACAGCTCTGAAGGTCACCTCTCTGGCAGAGCTCCCCCCAGTTGGCTCAGGTATTCCCCCTCGAGAGTGCATCATAACTCAACTTCAGTCTCTACCCACTCCTACTAGTCTCCTGCCCTCCTACAAGTGTGATCCCACAGCACTCCAATTAACCTGTTGCACACTCATCTCCAGCCCAGCTGGCTTCCTGGGAAGCCTGAATTGTAAGAAATGGCAATGTTTCTGCCTATATTTCAGGGTAGTCATTTTCTATTAAATGAAACAACACGTCAGGTCATTTGTGGAATGCCTGATATAGAGCAGACATTTAATACATAAGCATGAGAGATGGTAATTAAAGAAATAGATAAGCTTACATAAACCTCAGGATTATATGTATCTTCTATGTGCCAGGTGATAAATACACAATTTCTGAGGCACACAACATAGGAAGCATTCATTTTAAGTATATTCTCAGTTCTGCTAGAAAACAGTAAGGCAAAACAAAGGTCAGTACCACAATCCAATTATTTACTGTATTGATCGTATCCCTATTTTATAATGATCATAAAAGACGTAAAAACTTAAAAGAACAAATGCTAAGTATACCTTAAAATTCTGGTATGTTAATTTTTATTAACTAACACTAGGGGTCACTAATTACCAAGAAAAGCCTGGAGGTCCCTCACAAAATTGTGGAAGATTTATATTCCAAAGAACAAGAATGTAAAGTGCTTTAACAAACCAAATCCTTTTTCAACTCATTCTAGTTATTAAATCACAGAATCTCACTACTATATTTTAAATTATATTCATGTTAAGGATCACACCAGAACAAGGTAATTGAATTCTTTTCATGAGCACAATTAGAAAATTAAACTTTCTGCAAAATTCAATCACGCTTAAATATTAAACACACAAATTTTTAAAGTTTCCTGTGTGAGGTACCAATTTAGCTTCAGCTAAATTTTCTAATACAAGAGATAATATATATGATAACGTTGAAATCAAACTAAGGCCTAACTTAGCATAGTCTCGTGCTTGAAGTTCAAGAATCCAGCAGAAACGGACAAATAGGTGAAGAACCAAGTACAGACAAATGAGCTAGTCTGGGGGCGCCTGGGTGGCTCAGGGGGTTAAGCCTCTGCCTTTGGCTCGGGTCATGATCTCAGAGTTCTGGGATCGAGCCCTGCATTGGGCTCTCTGCTCAGCGGGGAGCCTGGTTCCCCCTCTCTCTCTGCCTACCTCTCTGCCTACTTGTAATCTCTGTCAAATAAATAAAATCTTTAAAAAAAAAATGAGCTAGTCTGATATAGGTATTCAGAGATGGGCAGAAAGACGTGTAGTATGCTGGTCAAAAATACAAAAACTGAAATGTGTTAATTCCTTGAAAGCAAGATTAACACAATCTAGTACTAAAGACATGAATGACAGTAACTATAAGTTAGAAGATAAAAGAAAATGATGTAATATGCTCAGGAAATCTGGAAAAGCATAGCTTTCTTCTAGCTGCAGCAAGTCAGGAAAGAATTTATGGAGGCAGCATCTGAGCTGCACGGTCAAGAATGCCATCTCACCCCCATGGTCCAGAGAACTTGCTTACATAGAACAAAAACGAGTAGGGAAGGGCTATGAAGGGAAAGGGCAAGTAGTTCGTGTAAGGATCAGGCAAATTAAGCCATCTGCAGCTCATTTCTGCAATCCCACAAAGTATAACAATTTACCCACTACTTTTATTTTTTACCATAAAAGGTACATGTTTCTCAGCTTTAGCAAGACTCTGTATCTGGTTCACAAGTATCAACATATGAGTAGATAGACTGTAATGGTGTAAAATACACTAAATCCAACATGCTTATTAAGCACATACTTACAAGGTTCATTCATGGTAATTTACACAATCAGTTAAATCTCAGAATGGTAAGTGTGAAATAATATAATAAATTTACTGACTTGCGATAAATGTACATAAATCTTAGTATAGGATTTTAAAATAATCTTTAGGGATATTAAACTATGGTCAGTAATCAAATAAACCCTATATCACACATAGTTCATTTACCAAATCATTCAAATAAATAGAAAAAAATCAGGAAAAGGGGTAAAGCAATTTTTGTCTAGGGTGCTGTGAAGAGATCAGAGAACTGTCATGAAAAAGGAGTGTAAAACTGAACAAAACTAATCATTCCATGGTGCTGGGTGTTCAATAAAGACAAACAACAAATTGAGAGGCATATTCTACAGAACTAGGATATCAGGGGAGCTCATCAGCCATCATTAGCCTTGAAACAGCAGGCTATTCCCATCCCTCACCCATCCTCAACTCCTAATACCATCACATTGAGGGGACAGGATTTCAACACATGAATTTTAGGGGGACATAATCTAACAGAAACCATGCTAGAACATTAAAACAATTTTTTTTTAAAAGAGGAGAGCTATCAGCAGGGCTGGCATATTCCGGATTTCACAGATGAAGACCAGAGAAATTAATAAAAAAAAGAAAAAAGAAAGCAGACAAGTCAGAATTGAGTTGCTAAATGCATTATAAAAAATGTCCAGTTGTAAATAAAAACTCGTCAGACATGCAAAGAAACAAAACACCCATAATGAGAAAACTGCAGATAATAGAAATGAACTGTCAGTGGGCCTGTACGTTAAATTTAGCAGATAAAGAGTGCAAAGCTGCTATTATAAATATGCTTAAAAACTTTAATATCCAGAGAAATTAAAATTTTACACTAAAGAATATTTGTGTAACACAAAAGAAGGCAGTAAAGGAGGAACAAAAGAACAAAAAACCTATCTATAGAAAACAAATACAAAATCAAGGATGTAAATCACAAATTACTAATTAGATGTGAATAGACTAAACACTAAACCAAAAGGCAGAATTGTCAGACTAGATAAAAACACACAATTGAAGAGGTGGCCAAAGACACATGAAAAGATGCTCAGTATCACTCATCATCAGGGAAATGCAAATTGAAGTCACAATAAGGTATCTTCTCACAATTGTTAGAAGAGCTAAAATAAAGAAGACAAGAAATAAGTGTTGGCAAGGATGTGAAGAAAAGGGAACCCCCATGCACTCACTGTTGGTAGTAATGTAAACTGGTACAGCCACTGTGGAAAACATTAAGGAGGTCGCTCAAAAAATTAAAAATAGGAATACCAAGTGATCCAATAATTCCACTATTGGGCATTTATCCAGGGAAAATAAAAACACTAATTGAAAAGATGTAGCCTTATGTTTACTGCAGCGTTCTTCACAGTAGTCAAGACACGAAAGCAATGTAGTAAGCATCCATCAACAGATGAATGGATAAGGAAGATGTCACACACAGACACACACGCGTGCGCGCGCACACGCACGAGGGGGATTACATAACCATAAAAAAGGATGCAATCATGCCATTTGCGATAACATGGATGGACCTAGAGGGTATTATGTTAAGTGAAATAAGCCAGACTGAGAAAGACAAATATGCTATGACACCACTTGTAAGTAGAGTCTATAAAAAATGAATGAACAAAAAGCAGAATCAGAAGTATAAATACAGAGAACTAATGATTACCAGCAGAGAAGGGACTGAGAAGGGTAAAATGGGTGAAGGGGAGAGGGAGATACGTGTCTCCAGTTATGGAATGAGTAAGTCACTGAAATATAAAGAGCATAAAGGAATAGTCAATGATATTCTAATAGGTATGTAATGGGACAGATGATAACCTCACTTGCAGTGAACATAGTGTAAGGTATAAACTTGTCAAATCACTGAGTTGTCCACCTGAAACTCATGTAACATTGTGTCAATTATACTTAAAACAAACTTTCACACAGTTGAATTATATGCTGTCCACAATAGATAGACTTTATATTCAAAGCTAGAAGTTGAAAATAAATGTATAGGGGCACCTGGGTGGCTCAGTCGGTTAAGTGACTGTCTTCAGCTCAGGTCATGATCGTGGAGTCCCAGGATCGAGTTCCACATCATGCTCCCTGCTCAGAAGGGCATCTGCTTCTCCCTCTGACCCTTCCCCTTCTCATGCTTGCTCTCTCATCTTCTCTCTCAAATAAATAAACAAAATTTTTAAAAAGAATGTTTACGAAAATAAAGTATAAAACATATATAATGCAACCAGTAGCCATAAAACAGCTAGACTAGCTATATTATCACAAAACAAAATGAATTTTTTTTTAAAGATTTTATTCATTTATTTCACAGACAGAGATCACAAGTAGGCAGAGAGGCAGGCAGAGAGAGAAGAGAGGAGGGGAAGTAGGTTCCCTGCTGAGCAAAGAGCCCAATGCGGGGCTCGATCCCAGGACTCTGGGACCATGACCCGAGCCGAAGGCAGAGGCTTTAACCCACTGAGCCACCCAGGCACCCCAACAAAATGAACTTTATAACAAGAAATATTACTGAAAGCAAAAACATTTTGTAATAACAAAAAAAGTTAATAAATGAGGAAGATATATGCTATGTAATATATTCCATATAACCCCATTACAAATGGATATGGACCTAACAGGGTCCCAAGATTCATAAAGCAAAGACTGACAAAATTGAAACTACACAATTCCAGAATTATAGCTAGACTTCAATATCACACGCTCAATATCTGATAAAACAAACAGGAAGTCAGTTAAGTAAATGATTTGAACAACCCTGTCAACTCACCCAATGGACATTTATAGAACAGAATATACAGCTTTTTCAAGCACTCAAAGAACATTCTCCTCGATATATCAAATGCTATACCACAAGTTAATTCCTAATAAATTTGTTATTTTAAGTAGGCTCCATATCCAGCACAGAGCCCAACACGGGGCTTGAACCTACGACCCTGAGATCGAGACCTGAGCTGAAATCATGAGTCAGACACTTAACTGACTGAACCACCCATGCACCCCCCCATAAGTGTTAACTGAATTTCATATTCTTCAATAAATAATTCAAAGTATGTTATCTGATCATAAGAGAAATAAGAAATCAACAATGGAAAGAAATTTGGAAAAATTTCTTAAAATTGTTGGCCAAATATGTGGCAGACACACTTCTAAATAACCCTTACTTCCCTATGGATCAAAGAAGAAATCATAAAATGTCAGAAAATATCTTGAATGAAAAAATGCAAATGTCAAAATGTATTACTGTGTATACAGCTAAACGGAAGTTTCTAGCTTTAAATGCCTATACTAGGGGCACCTGTGTGGCTCAGTGGGTTAAAGCCTCTGCCTTAGGCTCAGGTCATGATCCCAGGGTCCTGGGATTGAGGCCGCATCGGGCTCTCTGCTCAGCAGGGAGCCTGCTTCCTCCTCTCTCTCTGCCTACTTCTGATCTCTGTCTGCCAAATAAATAAATTTTAAAAAAATTTAATAAATGCCTATACTAGAAAAGAACAAAGGACTCAAATCAATAAGCTAAGCCTTCATTTTAAGGGGAAAAAACCAGAAAATTAAAAAGCAGAAAAGAGAAATAAGATCAGAACAGCAATTAATGAAATAAACAGAATAAAGAATATCAATAAAATCACACATCAGCTCTTAAAGAGCAACCAAATTGATAAATCTTTAGCCAAAATAATCAAGACAAAAAGATTACATAAATTGGCCAGAACAAATGAAATAGGGGCTATCATTACCAACCCTACAGATATGAAAATCACAGGAGAATATTACTAATAACTTTATGCCAAGAAATTAGACAACTTAGGTGAAATGGAAAAATATCCAGAAAGACAAAATAACCAAAGTAGACTCAGGAAGAAACAGAAAATCAGAGTAGACCTACATAAAATAAATTGTTTCAGTAATTTAAAATCTTCCCCCACAGAAAGCCCAAGCATAGATGGTTTACCTGGCAAATTCTATCAAAGATTTAAAGAAGTAATAATACCAATCCTTCACAAATTACTTCAGAAAAAAGGAGAATAGAAGTTTCCAGCTCATTCTATAAGGCCCGTACCGCTGTTATTAAAGTCAAATAAACAAATTCAAGGAAACAAGACTATAAAGCAGTATCGCTCATGAATACAGACCCAAAAAATCCTTAACATTAACAAACAGAATCCAGAAACACATAAAAACAATTATCCAATATCAAGTGGAATTTACACAGGAATGCTTAATATCCCTAAATCAATAATGTAATATACCATATTAATAGATTAAGGAAAAAAGTCACATGATCATCTCAAAAGACAAGGGACTAGCATCTGACATCCATTCATAAAAACTTTCAACTAACTAGAAATAGAGTAATACTTCCTCAACCCAATAAAGAACATCTAAGAGAAACCCACAAACACCATACTTATTGGTAAAATACTAAATACTATTCCTCTAGGATCGAAAAACAAGGATTTCTGCTCTCACCATGTTTACTCAACAGTATACTAGGATCTAGTAAAATAAAGAACAGGGGAAAAGAATCCAGATTGGAAAGGAAGAAGTAAATTTGTCTTTATTTCAGATGGTATAATCCAGTGTATAGAAAACCTCAAGAAATTTACAAAAACCTACGAGAACTACTGAACAAGTTCAGCAAGAACACAGGATACAGATCAACAGCAAAAGATCAACTTGTCTTTCTATATAGTTGCAGCAAGATATCAGAAAAGGAAATTAAAAGAAAAATTTCATTCAAAATACAATAAAAAAGAATTCAATGCCTGGAAATACATTTAACAAGAGCAGAAGATCTTTATGTTGAAAACATCAAAACATTGCCAGGAGAAATTAAAGATCTAAATAAAGGCACAGGTATTTCATATTCATAGATTGGAAGACTCAATATTGTTAAAGTGGCCATTCTTCCCAAAAGGATCTATAGATTCTAGACAACACAACGTCAGTCAAAATGCTAATAATAGGTGTTTCTGTAGAATTTAACATGACCCTAAAATTTATATGGAAATACACTTTTCAAAAAAAATATTTATTGGGGGAGGGCGGTTTGCAGAGAGAATCTCGAGCAGACTGCACACTGAATGCAGAGATCAGTGCCAGGCTGGCTCTCATGGCCCTGAGATCACCATCTGAGCCAAAACCAACAGTCAGACACTTAACCAGCTGAGCCACCAGGCGCCCCTGGAAATACAAACTTTTGACTGCAAATAGCCAGGATAATTTAAATCACAGTTGGAAAACTCAGACCACCCAATATCAAAACTTAATTATGAAGTTACTGTGATAAAGTCAGTATAGTACTGATGAAACAATACAAAGGAACACAACAGAAAGTTTAGAAATTTATGGTCAATTCATTTCAACAAGGGTGCCAAGACAACGTAATGGGAAAAGAGTCCTTCCAGTAAACAGTGAGAAGATTAAAAAATGTGACACAGCCATAAACTGGAATGTTATCCAACCATAAAAAAAAAAAAGGAAAAAATTACTGATGCATGGATGCTATAGCATGGATAAACTTCAACAGTATCACGCTAAATTAAAGAAGCCAGACACAGAAGTCTGTATGATTTCATTTACAAGAAATTTCTAGAAAAGACAAACATCCTAGAGAAAGAAAGCCAATCAGTGGTAGCCTGGGAGAGCAGCAGGGAATGAACAAACAGGCATGAGGAAGCTTTCTAAGCTGATAGAAATGTTCTAAAACTGGATTGTCAGAGCTATGTAACTGTTAATGTACCAAGAATCACTGAAATGTGCACTTACCATAGGTGCGTCTTATGCAACATAAAACTGTACCTCGATGAAGTGTTTTTTTGTTTCTTAAAAAAAAAAAAAAAAATCAGGAGTTTCCCCATCCTTAGAGGACAGGAGCAGGGATTGAAGGAGCTCCTATCAGGATACCAGAGTGGAAGAACCTAACCTCATTGTTCATTCTAAGAGCTTGCGGCCTTTTGACCCAAAGTGCTGGTTTATGTATTTCTTGTGGCTTTGCCCATTTGCTATTCATAGGCTCATAAAAAACATGTGACTACTCCTACAAATATTCCAGTTGCAAACACTGAACATGGAATGTATTCACCTTTCGTCCTGTAAAGGCAGCTCGATGAAGTGGAGTGTCTCCCATGTCGTTCAATACATTCACTTCTGCACCAGCCTGACAAACGTGAAAACTTTAGACATCTTTCACATGTCAAGAAATATACAAAAGTGAAAAAAATTCCTTAAAAAGATACTAAATTTTTTAAATTTATTTTTAAGTAATCTCAACACTCCGTGGGGCTTGAACTTACAACCTCATGATCAAGAGTTGCATGCTCTACTGAATGAAGTAGTCAGGCACCCCCAAAACATATTAAATATTTCAAGTTAAAATAATGTTAGTATTCATTCGTTGTCTCTAATACAATTCAATTCATAGAAAAACAGTAAAGCTTCCTGAAAGGTAAAAGTCTACCTGCTATATTAGAAGAGTAAAAAGCTATTTTCCTTCAAAAATCTATAGACCTTCACTCTACTTTAGAAACCCTCACTGAAAAAAGAACTGTCTGAATGAAATACCGAATTTTCTCCAATTTAATAAGCTTTCAGTAAAGAAAAAGGTCCCACTATTTAAACATACAGCCCAATTTTAAGACAAAAAACAGTTTTAGAAATATCAATGTGAAAAATTATCACAGAATTGAAAAATGTGAGATCTTAAATCATGTGGTACTCATTAAGAGATTCTAGCATCACTTCTGAATTACTTAGGATGTTTGGTTATTTTTTCAACTATTACATTAAAAACTAGTATCTTTACATTAATTCATACATTCACTTTTGTAATTTTAAAGAGTCAATAGGAAAATCAAATGATTAAAAAAATAGAATTAATCAGACTAACCTAATTCATGTACTTAGCAAAGAAAAATTAAGTGTGTTAGTGTTAAATAAGCCATTATGGTTAGTCAGTTTTTCTAAGACTTTCATAACTTCCATAACAGCAATGTTTATTTTATTCATTTAAAAATTAAAGCTATAAATATACCTTTAACAGATCCTGGACCACTTGTCTATGTCCAAAATAGCATGCCAGATGAAGAGGAGTCCAACCTAAATTAGACTTACTTCTTCCTAAAGAATGGAAAAATATAAGGCATTTTTGTTATTTAGGTAATTTTATAATAAAATTTCTCTTTACTAAGGTACTCGCATACACTGGTCAATCTCCCCTTCACATCGCACTGCTGATGAGAGGCAAGAGACAGGACATAGTAAGAATATAATAAGTATAACATTACTATAT
Organism: Mellivora capensis; assembly: GCA_004024625.1. Classification (NCBI taxonomy): domain Eukaryota; kingdom Metazoa; phylum Chordata; class Mammalia; order Carnivora; family Mustelidae; genus Mellivora; species Mellivora capensis. The sequence continues at coordinate 53,774 of PISX010000783.1, read as the reverse complement.
TATACTTAGAACCCGCACGGCCCAATTCTGATGCCACCTTCCTAACTCAATGTCCTTATCCTTAGAAGGGTGGAGGGAGAGATCATGGTTCCATTCAAAGTAGATGATCTCTAGCTGGCTCCAGGGTTCTGAGTCTCTAATGTCTCACCATCATATAGCAAAGGTCTGGTTCTCTCAGCACAGTATTTCATGAAAAGTACCTCTGTGCCATGATAGGAGGGTGGACGGAAAGAGGGAATTAAGGAATCTTTTCTGCCACATTTGGAAAGCTGTTAGCTCTGCAAACAGTGACAGAAGATGGAGTTCAGATTACAGATAAAACCTCAAGTAATGAGGATCTGGGTTACCAGAGTGGTAGAGTCCAACGAGATAACAAGAACCAAAGTTGAGAGCAACGAAATGTTGGATCCTTGCGGAGAAGAGGTACAGAATAACTGAGTGCTACAAAAACGTAATATATAGGGGCACCTGGGTGACTCAGTGGGTTAAAGCCTCTGCCTTCGGCTCAGGTCATGATCCTAGAGTCCTGGGATCGAGCCCCACATCGGGCTCCCTGCTCAGCAGGAAGCCTGCTTCCTCCTCTCTCTCTCTCTCTGCCTGCCTCTCTGCCTATTTGTGATCTCTGCCAAATAAATAAATAAAATCTTTAAAAAAAAAAAGTACTATATAGTTCAATTCAGAAGAAAAACAAACAGAGCACTATAGCCTGGAGCTGAGATGGCTCCAAAAGGTTATCAAAATCCCGAACCAGGCTGAAGAGCATGCAGCCTCTCAAATTCCAAAGTCCAGCACCCTGGAGGGTCTACCAAAGCCCAGGAGCATGCTGCCCACGAGAGGGCACTCCTGCGGAGGAGCTAGAGGTTTAATGGCTGCCCTCACTTCCTGGATTTCAGATTTTGAGCCAACAGAAACCCAGGTACCAGGCTCAGTGCAACAAGCCTCTGACAGCTCCCTGAAGGGCTGCTGCCACCAACAGTGTCCTGTGATTGTTTGCCACTTACCCAAACACCCACAACTATTTCTTCTAAAATGTATGCCCTCTGGAACTTATAAGTAATTTCAGAATCAATAAATTCTAGAACCACAGTCTTTGTGGTGTGTGGTGTGTGTGTGAGAACTCCACTCACACTGCAACTCCTCTTCTGAAATTTCTGCATTAAACCTCAAGCACTTTGCTGCTGTCTACCAACCTCCCACTGCCTTGCCCTCACCAAGTAACTCTGGGAAACAGTCTTTTTCCCCATGCAAACCATGCCACTGTCCTTGGGATGCCTACTACTTATTTGGTATCCTGGTCTCTCGGTTTCTCAGCTTCCCTCATTTCCCACAAACTTTGCCTCTGTTCGATGTTCCACGCCCAGTCCCAGGGCTAGAGCCTGGATGTCATCATCATCTCTGAGCTCACAAACTACCCACTTTCCAACTTGTTCACACAGGTATCCTCCAGCCCTGTTCAACTGAATCAGCCCTTCATTCTTTAACCACTTCTCATGTATGTAAACACCTCCTTCTTTACTTCCATCAATAAGTCAAGCATTTTGATTTCTCACACTTCTTTGCCAATCCCCTCCATAACTCTGTTGCAGTAGCCTACAAGACCCCCAAAGCCTGATAAGCACACTAGCTTGATTTTTCTGTAACATACCCAGGCTGCTGAATAGTGGTAGAAGAAAAATAACAGAACCCTGTGGACTCATGGCACCTTAACTCAGGATCTCCACTTCAGCTCGGCTCTAGACCCTGCTTGGCAATCCTTCTTATATTACCCTATTCAGGTGTCTCTCCTACATTCTACAACATGCACTTCAAGTCATCTCTGTTCTCCTCAAACACCTCTTACCCAAACCTCCCCTGAACAAAGGGCCTCGGTCTCTCAGCTTCACAATGAGAAGAAAGGCTTTCGTGGAATTCCCAGGGCTTCCTGGCGCCAGATGTACCACCACACCACTATCTACAGGCATTCTTCCATCCTTCCCTTCTGATGTCTAAGACTAAGCCAGCTCCTGTATCCTGGATTCCATCCCCTTCTTCTCAGGCATTCTTCTCCTTTATCATGTACCTCTCCCTCTTCACTTATGAGTAAGGAGGAAGTAAACACTCAGGTCTCTTCTGTCTTACAAGCAAGAGCAACAAAAGCCTCTCTGATCCCATTCTCTGCCCTCCTCACTCTTTCCTCCCGCTCTGCCTGCACTTAACTCTATCCACCCCCTTCATTCCTGTCAACCCTCCAGTCCCCACAGCAGAAGGTTCATCTCCCACCATGTCATTCAAATGGGCCACAAGTTTTAATCCACAAACGCTGTCACTGATTCCCAGGGGCACTTTTCAGCTGCCATAGTACTGTGTCACTGGACAGCGCTGGACAGCATGGCTCCCACATACCCTCCAGGCTGCCACAGCCCTGCTATAGGATATAGAAACCCAATAGGATTTCTCTTTGCTTCTCTCCTTCGCCACTTCTCTCAGGATCCTTTGCAAGTTCCACTGTCCAACAACTCCTTCATTACTGGTATCTCCAATAATGATATCTCCTGGCCCCTTTCCACTGATTTCACTGTTAATGTACTACTGACTTCAAAATCCATATTTCCCTTTCCAACTCATTACTAAACACCCCCAATTGGTTGCTCAAAAAGTGCAAAGCTGAGCTCACCTGTCATTTTATATATATACTGTTGACCCCTGAACTGTGTGGGTCCACTGACATACAGATTTTAGTCGATTAACACTTTAAATGTACTTTCCTTATGATTTTCTCTTCTCTAGCTGACTTTATTATAAGAATACAGTACGTAAAACATATGTTAATTGACTATTTTCAGTGAGGCTTCTGGACAAAAGTAGCTATTAGCAATTAAGTTTTTGGGGAGTCAAAGTTCTATGTGGATTTTTTTACTGTGCAGGGGGTTGATGCCCCTTTACCCTGTGTTGTTCAAGGGTCAGCTGTACACACTAAAACTACCTCTTCCCCCCAACATCTATTTTCACAATGAATTGTCCTTATTTACCTTGTTTCTGAAATCAGACATAAGCAACACTCTTGCCCCTTTTCTCTTTTTTCATCCCCCACATTCAGTTAGTCCTACTGATTCTACCTCATAAATGTTAATTATATCTACTTGTTGCCATTCCCATTGCTTCCACTCCCAGTTAACCCATAACGGTCTTCCTTAAGTTACTATAACAGCCTCTGAACTGGTCTCCTCACATATAGTGTTTACAGTTAAGATTCTGGACCAAGAAATCAGAATTTCCAAAATCCTACATTAAAATACTTCATCCTTTATAGTGTTTACTACTTACCATGGATATCTAAAAAATTTTGTATCCCTATCCTAGAAATACTGGCCTTAACCTTCAACTGCAGGTCAAGGCTACCTTCTCTCACTTTCAACTTGGCATCGGTAATTCCTCCCAACCAATAACATCTCTGTTGACTGTTAAGCTTTAATTCTTGAAGAATTATAGTACATTTCACCATTTTCTCGATTTCTCAGGGTTTGGAAAAAAATCAGAAAAGAAATCCTAGAAATGCCTAGCACAGGTGATCCCCATGGGGAAACACTAACTCACGCCCCATCCCACCTCTCCCTACTCACTTCCTTCAAGGAACTGCTGTGCCATTCCTCTACACAAATCCTTTAAACTGCCCTTAAGACAAAATCTGACAGGTGTAACAATGAAATTTTGAGTAAGCATTCACATCTGCTTCATAGTTTTACATTTCCAAATAGACAACTTTCCATCAATTAGCCTGAAATAACCATAGGTGAGGGGAGAAAGGCAGATAATAAAGTGTTATTAGGACTTTCAAATGCCAGGAATGTTTTTAGCTTTCAAAATAGCATCCTAGATAAAGTTTAAGAACTGGTCTTTGTTGAAAGATCAGAAGGATTTTTAGAATTACTTTAGGATACCAAAAACCAACTCATTTTCTGGAAAACTCAGAACATAGTTTCCTCCCTGTTGCAAAGATAATAATCGTTCCCCACTATGAGTGAAGCCAGAAAGTTTGTGCCCCTAGGACAGGAGAAGAATGTGACACAGCAGATTAAAATATGCATCTGGGACAGGAGACTGGGTGAAAGACACAAATACAGAGACATGGTGTTCCTGCTCACGAGCCCGGAGAGGGAGATAAATTGAGAGAACACCAAGAACAAGCAAGTAGCATCTGGGATGGCAGGAAAAGATCCCCTAACAGCCACCTATCCTAGCACCCACCTACAAGGCAGCCACAAAGTGAAAGACAAGGACCACCACTTGTATGACAGAGACATGAGTTTGACTTTTTCCCCCAAGTTCAACTACAAAGCTTAAGGAGCATTAGGAAGAAAAGGGTCACTGAGGAACCAAAGGCTATAAACACAAAACAAGGCTCACCTTTACATTTATTTTTTTTAATTTTTTTAAAGATTTTATTTATTTGACAGAGAAAGATCACAAGTAGGCAGAGAGGCAGGCAGAGAGAGAGAGAAGGGAGGGGGGGACAGGCTCCCTGCTGAGCAGAGAGCCTGATGTGGGACTTGATCCCAGGACTCTGAGATCATGACCCGAGCCGACGGCAGAGGCTTAACCCACTGAGCCACCCAGGCACCCTCACATTTATATTTAAAGGCCACCTTAGGGGGGATGGGGCAAGAAGAGTTGAGAGGCTCTGGAAGACCATTTATCAAAAAGCAATTGAGCCTGAGGTACCCAAAGACTAACATCAAGTCTTCCATATTCCAAGAATGAGAAGGTGCTTATTGAAATGTAATTTTCGAAAATAAATTCTATTTCTCTACACACCTGAGTGCAATATTTACAACCTTGCTACACAAGATGCATTAGGATTTGGATGCTGCTTATCTAACTTTATCCCTTACCCCCTCCTGCCTGCAGGCCCTTGCCACCTAGACTGCCTCTCACCTCAGGACCTTGGCACATGCTATATCTTCTCCCTTGAACACTTCTTCCATTTTCACCTGTTAGTCCTTATAGATTATACTTTTTATATACTCCTTATAGATTGCCTTTGAAACATTTCCTCTAAGAAGTTAATCCTTCTAGTTCCAGTTTCATACCTCTCCGATGGGATCTCATGACACCCTGGGGTTCCATATTCTGGTATATACTGTGTAGTACATACTGGTCTGATCTGTTAATCTACTATACTAGTCTCAGTGAGGGCAAGGATCCTACTAACACCAGCTGCAATGTACTGCACAGGATTCTGGGCGTATAGTAAACACTCAGACCTGCTGCTTTAACCATAATACCCTATCATAGCATGCATCTTATAATTAATAAAATTGTCATGAATCCTAAACCTTAAGACTAGATCTCAATTTCTCTGACTTAGGGAGGACTATGAGAGAACTTTTACACACTCTTATGAAGGTTCTCTCTAGAATATAGGATGAGAATTTATTTCTAGCAAGATTAAAACAGTGCTTAAAAAAAAATGACAAGAGTCATGCATACTCACAAGAGAAAGCTAAAAAGTTCACTCAAAGCTTACCTTTGCAATTAATGTCAGCAATTACTTCATTTCTCTCCATAGTTTCTAATAACTGTCTGACTTCTTCAACGTTGCCATTTCTGGCATGATGGAGAAGCTGTTGTTCTGCTTCACTGTTCATTTCTAGATTGAAAAATAATATTGCTATTATCTAATAGCATAATGTGCATTTGGATACTATCTGGTAATAGAAAAAGGGAAAAAAATCTTCATTTTGTAGCTAGTAAGTCAGACACAAGAACTGACTAATGAATCAGTTGCAGGGCCAGAAGTTGACCCTGAGATTCCTTTACCCTTTCTACTATTGAAAAAAATGCACTAGACATTCAGTTAAGTTTCTTAATCCCTCAAATCCTCAGTTTCCTCAACTCCAAATAACCTCATGAGCTGCTAAAACATTGTATTATAGACATATATTTTGCAAATAGTTATTACAACAAAAACTAGACATAAAATTAAAATGTGGCCATTACTATAAAAACATCATAAGGCTGAAGTATAAATTAACACATTCAAAACCTGTGCAAAATATCCTGGATCGAAAAAATTAAATTATAAATATCTGGGAATGACCATACTTACCATTCCTTTGTTTTCACTCTCATATTTTACCAAGCCTCAAACCAAATGTAGAAGACTACAACCAAATTTAAAGCATTTGTCAAAACATAATGAACAGCAATTCACTGAATATAATTTCTTTCTAAAAATAAATGCAAATAAATCAATTTTTTTGCCTACAAGATTAGCAAAAATAAAAGCTTATACACCTGAAAGTAATGTAACATTGCAAGTCAATAATACCTCAATTAAAAAAAGAATAAGATTAAACATGCCCAATGCTGTCATGGACAGAAAATGTGCATTCTAGTAAAGTGCTAATATGAATATAAATGCATATATGTCACAGGGGGTTCTAATTTGTCAATATCAAGTGAATTTCAAAATACATACACCTGTGGAGGATTCTGCTAAGATGGCAGAATATGAAACACCAGGACTCTGTTTCCCTACCCAGACAATAATTGTACTGGCAGAATCTGCTCAGTGCAACTATTTTGGAACCCTGGGATCTACTAAAGGCTTACAACCTACCAAGGAAAGCTTGGAAGATAAATTGTGGTTAACTTATGTCATTTTCAGCACTTAGCAAGGCAGCAGCTACCCATCTCCTGTGGTACATGTGTTCTTGGAACAAGTTACAGGAGTCAGAGTGAACAAAAAGACCCCTATACACCAAACATTGGAGAGCTGGGCTCTGATTATTGCTGCTTCTGATCACAGAGATACAAAGAGGCAAGTAGCCATTGCTGATGCAGCATCTCTCACTGCTTGCTGCAAGCCCCTCCAGTGGGTGGAACTTCCAGGGGATTTAAAGGGCCAGTGCTCTTTTTTGTTTTCTCCCTTCATTTTTCTATTTCTTCCCTTTAAAAGCCAGACGCTAAGGACAAGGACATTCAGGGATGCCTAGGTGGCTCAGTCAGTTGCGCCTCCTGCTCAGGTCATGATCCCAGGGTACTGGGATCAAGCCCCACTTCAGGCTCCTTGCTCAGCAGGGAGTCTGCTTCTTCCTCCCACCCCCACCCCTTCCCCCTTCTCATGTGTTCACTCTCTCTCACTCTCTCTCAATAAATAAAATCTTAAAAAATATATTGTTGGGGCACCTGGGTGGCTCAGTGGGTTAAAGCCTTCAGCTCAGGTCATGATCCCAGGGTCCTGGGATCGAGCTCCGCATCGGGCTCTGTGCTCAGCAGAGAGCCAGCTTCCTCCTCTCTCTCTCTGCCTGCTTCTCTGCCTACTTGTGATCTCTGTCAAATAAATAAAATATTAAAAAAATATATTGACTAGGACATTCAAAAACAACTGCACATATGGAGAAAACTAGAACATAACTGCTCATGACCACCAAAGGCTCAGCAAAGATCTGAGAAGACCTTAAGTTTAAAACTCAGGCTCAGGGTGCCTGGGTGGCTCAGTGAGTTAAAGCCTCTGCCTTCCCCTCTGGTCATGATCCCAGGGTCCTGGGATCGAGCCCCACGGAGCCTGCTTCCTCCTCTCTCTCAGCCTACTTGTGATCTCTATCTGTCAAATAAATAAATAACATCTTAAAAAAAAAAAGTTAAAAATAAATAAAACTCAGGCTAACCCTCAGCAGAGACAGCCCACAACAATCCAAAAACACAACAAATTAGAAAACCTTGGCGAAGGAGAATTTGCTATCCAGAGTTACTACATTATTAAATTCAAATGTCCAGTTTTCAACAATGAAAAAAGTTACACGGTATACCAAGAAACAGGAAAGTAGGGCCCATTCAAAGGGAAAAACAAATCAATAGAAACTGTCTCTGAAGAGGATCTGATGGCAAATATACTAGACAATGGATATAAAAAGGAATTCAAAGATCTAAAGAAAAAGATGGAGAAAGTCAAAATGTATAAACAAGATGAAAATATGAACAAAAAAATTAGAAAACCCAAAAGGAAACAAAGAAATTCTTGAGCTGAAAAGTACAACAAATGAAAAATTCACATGAGGGATTCAAACGCAGATTTGAACAAGCAGAAGACTCAGTCAACCTAAAGATAGGGCAATGGAAATTATTGAGTCTGAGAAGAGAAAGAGACCAAAATCTGAACAAAGCTTAAGTGACCTGTAGGACACCAAAACACAATCAACATGCATCATGGAAGTCCTAGAAGAGGTAGAACAAGGGATAAAGTATTTGGTGAACTAATAGCTTGTATACTTGCTAAATTTGATAAAAGACATGAATATAAACATCTGAGAAAGTCAATGGACTCCAAGTAAGGTGAACTCAAAGAGATACATTATATAATCTAATTTTCAAGAGAGAAAATCTTGACAGAAGAGAGAAGCTGAGTCATCAGATCCAAGGTTAGAGTATCAGATTTCTCATTGGAAATTTTGGAGGACAAACTGCAGTGGGCAAATACATTTAAACCATGAAAAGAAAATGTTCAGCCAAGAACGCTATATCTGGCAAAACTGCCCTTCAAAAGTGAGAGAGAAATTAAGACATTCCCAGAAAAAAAAAAAAAGGGGCTGAGAGTTTATTACCATTAGACCTGCCTTTTAAGAAATGCCCAAGAGAGTCCTGCAAGGTAAAATAAAGGCATACTAGACAATAACTCAAGGCTATATAGAGAAATAAACAACTTGATAAAGGCAAATACATGGGCAATTACACCTACTGTTATTATAATGGTTTATAGCTGTAATTTTTGTTTTCTACGTGATTTTAGAGTAATACATTTAAAGAAAAAAATACTGGTTTAAAAGCTAGTATTATTATAACTTTAGTTTATAATTCCAAATCTTGTTTTCTATGTAATTTAAGAGACTAGCAAATTTAAAAGAATTATTAGTTTATATTTCAGGTATACAGCATATAAAGATATAATTTTGTGACCTCAGTAACCAAAAAGGGTTGGAACAGAGCATAAAGGAGCAAGAATTTTGTGTGTATTATTTAAGTTAAGCTAATATAAATTCAAATTAGTGCTATAACTTCAGGATGTTAAGTGTAATCCCCTGGGTAATTCCCCCAAATAGCTATAAATACACAAAAAAGGAAATAAACATTTCAGTACAAAAAAAACCCAGCTAAACATAGAAGAGGACAATAATGCAGTAAATGAGGGACCAAATTAAAAAAAAAAAAAAAAGCTATAAGGCATATAGAAAATAGCAAAATGACAGAAGTCCCTCCTTATCAGTAATTATTTTAAATGTAAATGGATTAAACTCTCCAGCCAAAAGACAGAGATTGGTAGAATGGATAAAAACACATGATCCAACTACATGCTGTCTATAGGAGATGTACTTTAGATTGAAAGAGGGAAACAGACTGAATGTTAAAGGATAGAAAGAGCTACTCCTTGCAAACAGTAATCAAAACAGAAGTGATTATACTAAAGTCAGACACAATAAACTCAAAATCAAAGGAGATTCCAAGAGACAAAGAAAGACATTATATATTAATAAAAGATTTAATACAGCAAGAAGAAAGTAATTGCAAACACCCAATGATAGAGCAAAATATAAGAAACAAAAACAATTTAAGAAACACTAATGGTAGGGGCGCCTGGGTGGCTCAGTGGGTTAAAGCCTCTGCCTTTGGCTCGGGTCGTGATCCCAGGGTCCTGGGATAGAGCCCCGCATCGGGCTCTCTGCTCAGCAGGGAGGCTGTTTCCTCCTCTCTCTCCCTGCCTCTCTGCTACTTGTGATCTCTGTCAAAAAAATAAATAAAATCTTTAAAAAAAAAAAAAAAAAAAAAGGAAGCACTAATAGTCAGAAACTTCAATACCCCACTCATAATAATGGATAGGACCACATTAGACAGAAGGAAACAGAGGAGTTAACACAATAAACCAAATCTAGCAAACATTTACAAAACACTCTACCTGACAAGAGCATTTCTCTCAAGTATCTTTCCAGGACAGACCACATGTTAGGCCACAGATTCAGTCTCAGTAGGGATGATGTTAGGAATTACTGAAGGAAAAGGGGAAAATTCACAACATAGTGGAAACAAAACATACTTTAAAATAACCAACAGATCAAAAAATAAGTCACAAAGAAAACTGGAAGACATTAGAGATAAATAAAAATGAAAACACAAAACACTTATCAGACACAGCAAAAGCAATGTTAAGAGGGGAAATGTACAGCTAAGAATGCTTACATTGAAAAACAAGAAAGACCTCAAAACAACCAACTAACTTTGCAAATTAAGACATTAGAAAAAAAAAACTAAACCTAAAGCTAGAAAAAAATACTAAAGATTAGAGCAGAAAGCAACAAAATAGAGAATAGAAAAACAGAAAAAAATTCAATGAAACCAGATGTTGGTTCTTCAAAATGATCAACAAAACTGACAAACATTTAGCTGGACTAAGGAAAAAAAAAGAGAAGAATCAGATTACTAAAATCAGAAATAACAAGGACATTATTACCAGCCCTACAAAAATAAAAAGTGTTTTAAGAGTATGGTGAACAATTGTGCACCAACAAATCAGATAACCTAGATGAAATGGACATATTCCTACAAAAACAAAACCTACCAAGACTAAATTGCGAAGAAATAGGAACTCTGAATAGATACACAACTAGTAAAGAGATCAAGCAGTGCCTGGGTGGCTCAGTTGGTTAATGGTCAGCCTTCAGCTCAGGTCATGATCTCAGGGTCCTGGGATCTAGCCCCATGTTGTGTCCCCCCCGCCCCAGAAGGCCTGCTTCTCTCTCTCCCTATGCCACTCCCCCTGCTTGTGCTCTCACTTGCACTCACTCTCTCAAATAAATAAAATTAAAATCTTAAAAAAAATAAAAATCAAGTGAGTAATCAAAAATCTCCCACAGAAAATCTTCTTGAACTTGACTGCTTCACTGGAGAATGATACTAATCCTTCTCAATTTTTTCTAAAAAATTCAAAGAGGAAAGAATACTTTGTAACTCATCCATGAGGCCACCATCACACTAATACCAAAGACAGACAAAGATAAAAGAAAAACAGACTGATATCCCTTATGAACACTGATGGAAAAATTCTCAATGAAATACTAGCAAAACTGAATTCAGCAGTGTATTAAAGGAATATACACCATGATCCAGTGGGATTTATTCCTGAAATGCAAGGATAGTTCAACATATGAAAATTGATCAATGCAGTACACTACATTAACAGAATAAAAAAAATAATCCTCTCAAGTGATGCAAATAACATTTAACAAAATTCAACATCTTGCATGATTAAAAAAAATCCAAAGAGCTAAAAATAAAAGGAAACTATTTTAATGTAATAAAAGCCATCTGTAAAAACCCACAGAAAACATCATACTCAAAGGTGAAAGATGGAAAGCTTTTCCTCCAAGATTAGGAACAAGGAGAGGATGCCCACTTTCACCAGTTTTAATCAACATAATATTGGGCATTCTAGCAGATAATTTAGATAAGAAATAAGAAGCATCCAAATTAGGATACAAGCAGTAAAATTATTGGTTTGTTGAGGATATTTACAGAAAACCATTAAGATTCAACCAAAAAAAGCTCTTAGAAATAACCAATTTAGGAAAGCATTAGGATACAAGATCAACATAAATATCAGTTGCATTCCTATACACTAGTAATAAATCATCTGAAAAGGAAATTACAAAAATAATTCAATTTATAATACTATCAAAAAGAATAAAACAGGTAAGAACCGAAAAGATGAAATACTTATACAATAAAAATTACCCAAAAAATTGAGAAATGAAAGACATAAATAAATGGAAACACATCCCATATTCACAGATTAGAAAACTCAACATTATTAAAATGTCAGTCCTATGGAAAGAAATCTAGACATTCTTTCAATGCCTATCGAAATCCCAATAATGTTTTTTGTAGAAACAGAAAAACCCATCCTAAAACTCCTGTGAAATTTCAAGGGACTCATATTTGCCAATTTCAAACTTATTACAAAGCCACCATAATCAAACATTGTGGTACAGGCATGAAGACGTACAAAACAATGGAATAGAACAGGGAAGTCAAATAAATCCTTGTGTATATGGTCAAATGAATTTTTATAAGAGTGTCAAGATAATTCAATGAGTAAAGGACAGTCACCAACAAATGGGTGCTGGGGAAACTGAAAGTCCACATGGAAAAGAATAAAGCTGCACCTTTACTCAACACTGTATTCATAAACTAACTCAAACTAGATCAAAGATCTAAATGTAAGACTTAATACAAAACTCAGGAAAACACAGGGCAAAAACCTCATGACACTGGATTTGGCAATGATTTCTTGGATAGAACAAGGGCATGGGTAACAAAAGAAAAAATAGACAAAGTGGACATCATGAAAATTTTAAAATTCTGTGCATCAAAAGACACTATCAGAGGTAGAAGACAAGTACAAAATTAGAGAATATTTGCAGTCTATGGCCATACCACCCTGAACACACCTGATCTCATCTGATCTCGGAAGCTAAGCAGGGTCGGGCCTGGTTAGTACTTGGATGGGAGAAAATACTTGCAAATCATGTAACTGATAAGGGATTAAATCCAAAATATACAGAGAACATCTAGAACTCAAAACCCAATTCAAGGGGGACCTGGCTGGCTCAGATGGTTAAGCATCTGCTTTCAGCTCAGGTCATGATCCTGGGGTTCTGGGGGTCCTAGAATTCAGCCCCATGACGGGCTCCCTGCTCAGCAGAGCATCTGCTTCTCCCTCTGCCCCTCCCCCCTACTCATGCTTCCTTGCTCTCTCTCTCTCTCTCTCTCGCAAATAAATTAAAATCTTTAAAAACAAATCCCAATTAAAACAACAACAGGGGCGCCTGGGTGGCTCAGGGGGTTGGGCCTCTGCCTTAGGCTTGGGTCATGATCTCAGGGTCCTGGGATCTCAGCAGGGAGCCTACTTCCCCCTCTCTCTCTGACTGTCTCTCTGCCTACCTGTGACCTCCCTCTGTGATATAAATAAATAAAATCTTTAAAAAACAACAACAAAAGCAACAACAAAAACACGAAGTTTAGATATTTCTCCAAAGAAAACACGCAAACGGCTGGGGCCCCCAAATGGTTCAGCTTCGGGTTAAGCATCTGCCTTCAGCTCAAGTCCTGATTGGGCTCACCACTCAGCAGAAGTCTGCCTCTAATAAATAAAATCCTTTTTAAAAAAGAAAATATGCAAATGACCAATAAAGACACAAAAAGACAGTCCACATCACTGATCATTAGGAAAATGCAAATTAAAACTACAATGGGTATCACCTCACACCCATTAAGGCTACAATGAAAAAAAAGCAGAAAGCAAGTATTGTCAAGGATGTGAAAAAATTAGAATCCTGTGCACGGTTGGTAGGAATGTAAAATGGTACTGGCACTGTTTAAAAAAAATTAGGGATTTCTCAAAAAATTAAAAATAGAATTACCCTATGATCTGGCAATTCCACTTCTGGATATATACCTGAAAGAACTGAAAGTGAGGTCTTGAAGTATTTGTACAGCTATATTCATGGCCACATTATTCACAATAGCTAAAACATGAAAGCAACACAAGTGTCCACTGGCAGATGAATGGTAAAGCAAAATATGGTATATACTTTTCAGTGTTTAAAAAGGGAGAAATTTCTGCAATATGCTAAGACATGGATTAACTATGAGGACATTATGCTAAGTGAAATAAGCTAGTCAAAGAAAGACAAATACTGTATGATTCCATTTCTATGAGGTACTTAGAGCACTTGTAGTCAAAATCAGAGAAAGAAATGGAATGGTGGTTGCCAGGGACTTTGGGGAGAGGAGAATGGAGAGTTATTTATTGGGCATAGAATTTCAATTTTATAAGAAAAATTTTAAAGCTGGATGGTGGTGATGGTAGAACACACTATTAATGTATTTAATACCACTGAAGTATACGTAAACATTTCTAAGATGGTAATTATCTTATGCATATTTTACAATTTATAAAATTAAAAATACACATATGCCATTTACTTTCCCAGGGAAACTCTACTTCTAAGAATTTATCTTATAAAAATACTTATAGAAGATTATTTTGTAAGCATGTTCATAAGGATTGCATGATTTACAACAGTTAAAGGGTATTAACAAGTCCATATCCATCAACAGGGGAGTGGTTAAATAAATCCTCTAGGAAGGCTAAAAGAAATATTCTACAGACTGGAGGATGGAAGACAATTGAAGGATTGTTTCAAAAAGTAGCCAATGTACAGTGAACACCATGACCTTCAACCCTCTTCCCTAAGCATTCCTAATGCTGACAAGATAGGCTCCAGCCCCTGAGAGAAGACTAAGGTGGTTACTGTCTCTGAAAGATAACATATTCCAAGACAACACCAGCAGCTCCCAACAAATGGCTAAGCCAGATGAATCTTACAGTAGAGTTGGCCAGTCAAGGGTTCCCCTACTTTCTCAATTTCCAATCAGCTTTCTAGTTCCTATTAAAAACCAATAAGTAAGGGTGACAAGACATCTGAATAAAACCTCCAAAACATGAAAGAATCTAGAACCAAAGAGACAAAAAAAAAAAGTTGAAAAAAATTCAGAAAAGGTTAAATAAAACCTAATCTTTAGAGAATAAAATTATATTCTGAAACAAAACCAAGATACTGTATGGAAATACAAAACAGCAGAAAAAGATATTTGAGTATTAAAATGATAGCAAAAACATCAATGAAACCAGGAGCTAGTTGTTTGTTTTTTTTTTTTAAATGATCAACAATTGATAAACATTTACCCAGAGATTCAGAGAGGGAGAGAGAGAACTCCTAGAAAATCAGAAGTCAAAGAGGAGAAATAATCACCACCACAGAAATACAGAAGACTGTAAGAGAATATTATGAAAAATTAGTGCCAACACACTGGACAGAAGAAATGGATAAATTCCTAGAAACATATAACCCCCCAAAACTGGACCAAGAAGAAACAGAAAATCTGAACAGATTATTAGCAATGAACAGATTATCAGCAAAAAACTCCTAAAAAACAAAAGTCCAGGATCAGATGGCTTCACAGAAGAATTCTGCCAAACATTTCAAGGAATAATAATGTCTATTCTTCTCAAACTATTCCAAAAGATAAGAGTAAGGAAAGCTTCCAAATTCATTCCATGAGGCCAGCATTACCCTGATACCAAAACCAAATAATGACACTACCAAAAAACAAACAAACAAACAAAAAAAAAACCTATTAGCCCAATATCTCTGAGGAACATAGATGCAAAAAATCCTCAATGACATATTAGTAAACCAAATCCAACAACACATTTTAAAAAATCATACACCACGACCAAGTGGGATTTATGCCTGGGATGCAAGGGTGGCTCAATATTCACAAATCAATCAAAGTGATACATCAACAGAGAAATGATCATATGGTTTTTATCCTTTAACTACATGCAAAAAAAGTATTTGACAAAGTACAGCACCCATTCTTCAGAAAAATCCTAAGTAGGGTTACACCCCAACATAATAAAGGCCATATATATAAAAAACCTACAGCTAACATCATACTCAATGATGAAAAACAGTTTTTCCTCCTAAAATCAGGAGCAATACAGGGATATCCACTTTTACCACTTTTATTCAACGTAGTACTGGAAGTCCTAGTCACAGCAATGAGACAAGAAATGAAAGGCATTCAAACTGGTAAGGAAGAAGTAAAAGTTTCACTATTTGCAAATGATGTGATACTATATATAGAAAACTCTAAAGACTGCACCAAAAAACTATCAGAACTGATTAATGAATTCAGTAGTCACAGGATACAAAATCATATAGGAATTCATTGCATTTCTATAAACCAATAATAGAGGTAGCAGAAAGTGAAATTAACAATCCCATTTATAATTTCAACAAAAATAAAATACCTAGGAATGACCTTAACCAAGAAGGTAAAAGACCTGTACTCTTGAAGCTATAAAACTCTGATGAAAAAAACTGAAGATGACAAAAACAAATGGAAAGCTATTTCATGCTCATGGGTAGAAACAACAAATACTATTAAAATGTCCATACTACCCAAAGCAATCGACCATTTAATGCAATCCCTATCAAAAGACAAACAGCACTTTTTCACAGAACTAGAACAATCCTAATTTGTAGGGAGCCACAAAAGACCTCAAGGAGTCAAAGCAATCTTGAAAAAAGAGCAAAACTGGCGCTATCACAACCCCAGATTCTAACATAAACTACAAAGCTCTAAAAGTCAAAACACTGTGGTACTGGCACAAAAATAGACAAATGGAACAACAGAACACAATACAGAGCCCAGAAATAAACCCACAACTATGTGGTCAATTAATCTTTGACAAAGGAGGCAAGAATATGCAATGGGAAAAAGTCTCTTCAACAAACGGTGTTGGGAAAACTGGACAGTCACAGCAAAAGAATGAAACTGGACCGCTGTCTTATACCACGCACAAAAAGAAACCCAAAATGGATTAAACACCTAACTGTGAGGTGTGAAACCATCAAACCCTAGAAGACAGTACAGGCAGTAATTTCTCTGACATTGGCCATAGCAACATTTTTCTAGATAGGTCTCCTGATGCAAGAGAAACAGAAGGAAAAAATACACTGCATGGACAATATCAAAATAAAAAACTTCTGCACAGTGAAGGAAACAATCAGCAAAACTAAAAGACAACCTACTGAATGGGAGAAGATATTTGCAAAGTGACACACCTGATAAAAGGTTAGTATCCAAAATACATACCTTAGAGGTGGCTGGCTGGCTCAGTTGGAGGAGTGTGAGACTCTCAATCTCAGGGTTGTAAGTTCAAGGCCACAAAGGATGTGGTGATTAAAAAAATAAACATATATATGAAGAACTCCTACAACTCAACACCAAAAAAAATAATAATCCAGTTAAGAAGTGGGCAGAAGACATGAACAGACATTTCTCCAAAGACAACATCCAGATGGCCAACAGACACATGAAAACACGCTCATATCACTCATCCTCAGGGAAATACAAATCAAAACTACAATGAGGTATCAGATCACACTCGTCACAATGGCTAAAATCAACAACACAAGAAACGATTGCTGGTCAAGATGTGGAGAAAAAGGAGCCCTCGTGCACTCGTGGTGGGAATGCAAATTGGTGCATCTGGAGGACAGTATGGAGGTTCCTCAAAAAAAAAAAAATTAAAAATAGAACTACCCTACAATCCAGGAATCACACTACTGGGTACTTAGACCAGAAATTCAAAAAGACTGGCAAAGGGATACATGTATCCTTATGTTTATTGCAGCATTATTAACAAGAGCCAAACTATGGAAGCAGCCCAAGTGTTCACTGATAAAGGAGATGTACACACACACACACAGGAATATTACTCGGTTATAAAAAATGAAATCTTGCTATCCACAAGAACATGGATGGAGCTAGAGATTATAACACTAGGCAAAGTAAGTCAAAGAAAGACAAATACCATATGCTCTCACTCATATTTGGAATTTAAAAAACAAAACAAAACAAAGGGGGGAAAAATGAGAGGCAAACCAAGAAATAGTCTCTTAACTACAGAGAACAACCTGATGGTTACCAGAGGGCAGGGAGTAAAGGGATGGCAGAAATAGGGGATGAGGTTTAAAGAGTACACCTATCATGATGAAAGAAATGAAAATGATAAAAATAAATCCAAGCCGCTTAAACAGTCCCCTGCAATGTATTAACCACAGCAATTGTTAATGCCTAGCAAAGACGGGCTGTTTGGAGGCACAAGGATGCCCACTCAATCTGTGCCCTTCAGAAACAGGGCAAACGTGACCATAATCCTACCAGCATGTGCCAAGAATAGTAATGTGTGCAAGGGGCAGTGGCTGTACAAGAGAAAGGGCATGTACAGGAGAAAGCTTTTCATTTGAATCTGTTATAAAAGGAATCACAGGAAAAGTGACTTTTAAGCTGGAACTTGAAGAGTGAAAGTTCACCAAGACCAGCAGGGTGAACAAAGTTGCCAACATGGACAAATGTCAGGAAAGGAACAGTCCCAGGTGAAGCTGTGATTCCATGCCTGGCATGAGGAGTCTGAGGCTCCTGTGGGAAACAGGGAGAGGGCCAGGCAGCAGCTTGAGCAGAAACTACTAATACCATTCATGGCTAGAACTCACTAATGTGGCGATTAGTCAGAGGAGTAAAGAAGATACCTCAAAGGGAGAAGTCCAACATTTAAGGGAAGGAGGCCAGTGACTATGATCTAGCAGAGAGAATGAGTAAGGTTGGAGAAGGGGAGAAAAGAGGGTGGTAACACTGAAACCAAGAGAGGACAGAGTTTTCAAAGGGGTCAGAAGATGGGAGTGAAAGGACAATGTCTGAAAACCCTGACTGGTTCGGCAAATCAGAGGTCACTGGTGAACTCAAGAATACTTTCAGCAGAAATGACAGAGGCAAAAACGGATGTGGGGACATTGAAGAGTGAACGGGGGATATTAAGGAGAGAGGGCACCAGATTCCTTTAAAGCAGCTCTGTTCTGAAGAGCTAGTGAGAGCTCCAGTCTTAGGATATTAGATACCTGGGCCTGTTTACAGGCTGTGGGGCAAAAGCCAGAAACAGGAAAAGCTTGACCTATAGAAGAAAGGAGGGATGTGGGATTGAAAAGCTCCTAGAGGGTCCTAAAGTTGGGGGATGAAAAACCCAAGAGTGCCTGGGTGGCTCAGTCCTTAAGTGTCTGCCTTGGGCTCAGGTCATGATCCCAGGGTCCTGGGATCGAGGCCCACATCGGGCTCCCTGTTCGGTGGGAAGCCTGCTTCTCCCTCTCCCATTCCCTCTGCTTGTGTTCTCTCTCTCTCTCTCTCTCTCTCACTGTGTTTCTCTCTGTCAAATAAATAAAATTTTTAAAAGAAAAGCCCAAGAGAAAGCACGCCACAAAGGCCACTGGCAGAGCAGATGGTGCCTAGGGGACCAAGGGGGAGGCTAGGTAACCCAGGAAGAACTACTATTCGACACCTACCAATTTCCTCAGAAGAGAAACAAGAGTCTTGGGTATCTTTACAGGGTTGGAGAGAACTCTTACTATAAGACAGCATGGTGGGGGAGAGGGGATATAAGAGGTGAATAAAATAGATTGTTTTATTTGAAAATTAAGAAGGGAACAAAGCCAGTTAAATTTCACCAGAACAGGAAGAAGTGCCTAGGTGGCTCAGTGGGTTAAAGCCTTTGCCTTCGGCTCAGGTCATGATCCCAGGGTCCTGGGATGGAGCCCTGATCTGGGCTCTCTGATCGGCAGGGAGCCTGCTTTCCTTCCTCTCTCTCTGCCTGCCTCTCTGTCTACTTGTAATCTCTGTCTGTCAAATAAATAAATAAAACCTTAAAAAAAAAAAAAAAAAGAAAGAAAGAAAATCTCTTGCTGTTCTCTGCCTAACTCCCATGGGTTTTAATGGAGGTGCCTGTTTGATTCAAAAACATTCTTAAAGCAACTTGGATATGCTGTCATTTATAAAGCAATTTAACCTCACATCCATCAAAACTAATTAGTCTATCAGAAGGCCTAGTCAATTCCAGAAGTTTGCTGACTGTAAAACTTAGGACTTAAGTAATATCCTTGAAGATAAATTCCTAATGCATTTCCCCTATGTTTCTTTCATAAACTTCTATTACTTTAGAAAGGAGAGGTGGGGTGGGTGGAATCTGACACTTTCTATCTCCCTGTAGAAACAAGTTTATAAAATCACATATAAATTTAAAACTTACTTCCATGAACAAATCATTTTGTAAGTATTAAGAGCAGAAAACAGAATACATTTTATAGCAGATAATTTCTCGGTAGCTCTAACAGTCAAAATTGCACAACTCCAAAAATACCTATAATTTAAAAACGGAGTAAACTTCCTAAAATGATAGCAGTATTAACTAGACCAATATAATCATCTCTATGTACCTTCCAACTATGCTGCAAAGAAATCCTTCCAAACCAAGGCATAAACCTTTCATGACAACTTATTCATTTAAGAATCATAACGAAGAATCCATGGCTGACTATGTAGATGGGAATTTTAGAATATCCACTACTATCTAACACCATGTGCCTTCAGCAGG
This sequence comes from Mellivora capensis, assembly GCA_004024625.1. Classification (NCBI taxonomy): domain Eukaryota; kingdom Metazoa; phylum Chordata; class Mammalia; order Carnivora; family Mustelidae; genus Mellivora; species Mellivora capensis. The sequence continues at coordinate 33,691 of PISX010000783.1, read as the reverse complement.
CATCCAGGTAGCCATCAGCACGGGCTAGGAAGGTGTCCAACATAACATCCACACAAATCTGTAACTTCCCTACCACCACCAGGGACACTATTGCCTTCCCCGTCACTAGTGTCACACAAGGGGACTTAACTGAGGGCTTACCACATTCTAGGTATTGCCCTGAACTCTGATGGCTCATTCAATAAAACCAGGCTTTAAACTAGGGGAATTCTGAAGTACTGTAGTATACAAATCAGTTATTATCCACATTTCTCAGGAGGTCTGACTTGCCCTCTCCATTCCCAACCTCAACTAGGTCCCTCACGGTATTTGCCACATTTCAGTCTGTAAGGATTCATGTTATTTCTTTGCAATTCCTTACACTGTAAACTTGAGTAAGACAAGGGTCCCACATCCCTTATATTCCCCACTATATTCCTGTATTCCTACTACCCAACCAGGTGCCTAGAACATAGCAGGAAATCAAACGTTAAATAGATGGGACAGATGAATGGACACAGATTTATTTCTCTGAGAACAAAAGCAATTCTGCCTCCCTACAGAAAGGCCTAAAGGCCATGCCTTTGATATAAGTGGTACACCTTTACCTAATAACAAAATTAATTTTTTAAAAATATTTATTGGAGATAGGAGAGAGAGAGAAAGGGCAAGTGCACATGGGGGGGGGGCGGCTGGGAGAGGGAGAGAAAATCTGCAGCAGACTCCCCCCTGAGCACTGAGCAGGGAGCCTGATGGAGGGCTCTATCTCACGAACCTGAGATCATGACCTGAGCCAAAACCAAGAGTCTGAGACTTAACCAACTGAGCCACCCCAGTGCCCAAAGTTTTCTCTTATATGCCACAGGAAATTAAAATCATACCAAAAAAAGAGAACTTAAAAAAAAAATACACTCTAGGATTACTCAGCATTACTATTTAATTTGATGCATCTCAAACCAATTTCTAGGATTAATAGTTAACTTTTGGGAAAGAAAGCAAAACAAAAGAATCCAAATTCAGATATTGAATAGATTTTTTAAAAAACATTCTCTGGAATCATGAACTTACTTCAGAAAAGGGGTTTGTCTCTGATGTTTAAAAAAAGGTGATTTCTTAATGCAACGATCAGAACGGATTTGAGCCACAGCCTACCAACAAGTATTTTTCACCATCATTTTGTGGATATTTTCAACCGCTCTTTTCATATTCATGCAATTCCATGCTCTTTTTTTTTTTTTTATTTATTTGTCAGAGAGAGAGAGGGAGAGAGAGAGCGAGCGAGCGAGCACAGGCAGACAGAGTGGCAGGCAGAGGGAGAAGCAGGCTCCCTGCCGAGCAAGCAGCCCAATGTGGGACTCGATCCCAGGACGCTGGAATCATGACCTGAGCCGAAGGCGGCCGCCCAACCAACTGAGCCACCCAGGCGTCCCCCAAGCTCTTTTCTTAAAATACACTGAGATTTCTAATGACCAAGAGAATGTTTTCAAGGAAATAACTAGACAAAAAAATATTCTGACCTTCAAAAACTGGGAGACTCCAGACTATTTTGCCTTGTTTTCTCTCCTCCAAGGTCCACTGAGGAAGACAGGCTTCTAAATTATTTTGTAGAAAGGAAATTTATATTTTTTATAAACACTGTAAATTACCCAATTTAACTGATCTCCATACTTGATAGTCAGTCCATGCCACTGAATGCCCATTCAATATAGTGGATAAATTCCATACCCCTGACAACTCTAAGATCTTCGCCTGACTACATGTTGTAACTTTTAAAATTCTCAGATATACTGCTTTTATGCTTGGTATTATTACAATAATATTTGAAACAATGTATACTAGGAATTTGAATATTGAGAAAAATTAAATTTATGAACATATTTTACAAACTAAATCTAACAAAAATCTGTAGTGTGCTTAGTTATTAGCACTGCATTCCAAAATAGTTAGCAACTCAATGGTGTGGGTTTTCTTCCCTCCCACTATCACATTCTCTTAATGTGAGGAAAATATTAAAAACTGAAGTAACTATGTAAAAACCTGGCAAGAGCAAGAAAATAAATTTTGCCCTCAATCTTACTAACTCATAGCAAATAATCAGTGAGTTCTCTAATATGATGATATACCTATGTGTATGTACATGCATATGTACACATATAAACAAAACTAAAACTATAAATTTGTGGGTGCCTGGGTGGCTCAGTCGGTTAAGTGTCTGCCCTTGGCTCAGGTCATGATCCCAGGGCCCTGGGATTGAGCCCCAGGTCGGGCACCCTACTCAGCAGGGTAGGTCTGCTGCTCCCTCTGCTTGTGCTGTCAAATTAAATCTTTCTTAAAAAACCTACAAATTTCTAATAAGTTACATAAATACATCGTTTTGGAAATTCAACATTGGTAGACAGATTGATATTTAACGTAACCCTATTTTTAGAGATGAAAAAAATTAAAAGTACAAAGGTAAAGTTACTCGCCAAGTGTATGACTATAAAGCCACAACCAGAATCAAGAACTTCCATTCAAGGCATGAAATGTTGTCAAAGTTATACATTTCATAAAACTCAATTCAGCCTCTGAAAATTAAAGGTCACTGATTCTAGTTAGGGTTCCTGTGAGCATTAAGGAAGTTAAATCTGAATTATGGCTTAACTCCTTCATTTTAAGAAGCTATTTACTAACTAAAATGAGACATCCAAAATATGGCAATTTAAGGAAAACAAATGATCAAGTCTATTTCAGGAAGTACTCACTTCTTTTAAAAATATAAAGTTAAATTAAAAGTCAATTTTTTATTCAGCGAAACTTTACAACTTCCTTCCAATAAGCCTTTGTGCCCTGATAGACAGCATTACCTCCTTTGGAGGAGAAATGATAGAGAAGTAGCTAAAATTGTAATATGTCACACTAAAGTTTGTGAACCATTGAAGTCAATGTAAAAATGTTTATTCTAAATTATTACTTTATATTTGACATATCTACACGATTTTCTCTTCCTCATATTTGTTATGTACTCACACGGACCTGGATGCCCTACAAACATAGTGAAAGAATAATCCTACTTGCTGTGTATTTATTTTACCTTTATTTGGTTGTAAGTGTTAATCGAATTTGTGAAAATTATGTAAGCTTATTCGCCCTGCTTTGGAAACTGTTTGAAGTAACCTTAGGTTGCTATACATTTTAGGTGCTGCATTAACCAAGAACTCTTAGATGCAACCTTGATTTGGATTTGAACTTGACAGATTTTGAAAACTATTAACTACTGTTTCAAGCAGTTTGGATCTGTAGGAGCAAAGGGCAGAGAAGTCCACATACTTGATAAATCAAGTAGTTATTGTTTACTAAGTAAACAATACTAATTGTTTACTACTAATATTAATATTAGTAGTAATTAATATTAATATTAACATTAAACTAATTGTTTAATACTAAGTAAACAATACTAATAAACAATTACTAAGTACTAAGTAGTAAAAACACTAACAAGGAGCTTGTTTGCTTTTAATGATAAAATTACTTAAATTTTAGATAAAAGGTATTTAAATGTTTTCCATTTTGATTTTTTCACATTTGAAAATTACTTTCCAAACTTAAATTAGGTATACACAATACTGACCTGTTATCTACCACACCATCAGAAGCTTCTCTTTAAAGAAAAGCTTTAACAAAGTGAAAACATGTGGTTACTTTCCATTGTCACATGATAGGAAAATGGACAGTTAAAGGCGGTTTTCACTACACAGAAATTCCTATTTGCTGGCTAATACAAGAACTCAAAGCGAGTGACTTGGGAATTCCTCTTACTAAAAGTGTTAAAATTGTGTATGGTGACAGACAGTAACTACATTTATCATGGTAAGCATAGCTTAATGTACAGAACTGTACAATAACTGGGATGTACACCCAAAACTAATAATACTGTATGTCAGCTATACTTCAGTGAAAAAGCTTTGGAACTATTTATACTTGGCCACCTTCTAGTGGCTTAAGTCAGATAAGTGAGGGAAAATCCAACATTTCTAGGGATCAAGAGCATCCTGTAAGATATTTATATGACACCATGATCATCAGTATAAATTGTACATAGTACCTGATGGTATCTTTTCTAACACTTCATTAATGAATTCTGGCAAGACTGATATAATTGGGTGCCTACACGGCTCACACCTGCCTTCTTTCTAGGAACTGGGAAGAATTTACTAGTCATGAATAAAGTTCTGATTACCACCAGACTTGGCTTGAAAGAACTGACATGGTTCCTAACCACTTCAAATTTCTCATGTGCACTTGCTAGCTCGTTCTCTACTTCACATATTATTTGTTAAGCTGATTTCTACTTTCTACTACTTTTCTCAGTGATTACATAGAAAGTACAAAAGCTCAGCTTTAGTAATGTGAAGAGGTAAGAAAGAGCTACGGAATTCCAACTTGAAAAGATTAAGTATACAGATGTACCTGTAAAATAAAACCACGAGTAGAAAATTTTAACAGACACTGCATCACGTTATCCATAAAAAGACAAAAACAACAAAAAATATCGGGCTGTATTCTCCTACTTGTTGATTCGAGTCCTTCCCTTTGTCCTAACGGAAGAGTGGAGGGAGTGAAGTTTAGAAAAAACTTCTAACTGCTCTGATTTACAGGTCTAAGTCCTGCTTGAATAATATCTCCAAGACTGAAAGGCCTCCAGGGACAAGGATTAGCCACGCACCCCAAATTTCTGCTGACAAGATTTCTGCTGAGATGTTTACTAAGTGTCACCTGATGAAAAGAACATGGCAGAAGCCTACAGGGCGTTAAAACAAGTGCTCCAGATAAATCTACTCAACTTGGCGGCAGTTAACTCCTATTTTGAATATCAAATGTTCAGTACTGCCAGGGAAAAAACAAAAAGGGGATAAATTTTAAAACTGTTACTAACTGCTTTCTCCTCCCCCCCCCCCTCCCCAGGTAGAACTAGATGAGAAGAGGGCGGATCTTATAACCATCTTGTAATTGACGCAGAGATCTTGAAAATTTCAACTGGAGGATTCAGAAATTATACCTCCAATACTGGCTGCGTAAAATTCGTTGTTCTCAGGGTTAGTACGCAAACATCACTAGCCCTCTTCTAAATGCTTAGCAAAGAGGTGAGGATATTCCGAACTCTCTCCAGAATGCATTAACGACAATGCTAGGCTGAAGCTTTCAGGGAAGATGCATCACTGAAGTTAAAGCTAATTAAGGTATCAACTCCACAAGAGCCTAATAGCTAAATCTGCTACACTGGAGCAGCCTTGTTTAACTTAGTATCACAATGCCAACAGCTCAACTTCACCACCTAGTCTGCATAAAGCAACGACTCTGACAACGAAAAACTAGTATTAACTAAATCAGAAAGACTCTCCCAAGGCCTTCTGCCAATCAGTAGGGCCCCCGAGTAAATGAATCGTTGTTCCCGCCGTGCAGCTGCAATCTTTCATACTGTTTCTGAATCCCTTTGAGAGCCCTCCATGCTTGTCGAATCAACCACGAGGCACACTGTGAGATGGTCACATGGGCAGCTCGTGACTTCCACGGAGAATCAATCGTCCCCTCGCGGTAGTGGGAAACTAAAAAAGTTACGAGGCGCACATCCAAGTACCGAGCTAGCACGCAGCTGAGGACTTGGTCGGGAATGCATGTGGCACCAGCACGAAGTCGCAGCACTGGGAGTGGAAGTGCCACAAACGCCAACATCTTGCTACTTTTAAACAATTAACTTCGCTGCAGCGCTGGAGAGCCAGCGGCCGCGGGGAAACCGAACTCGGGCTGGGAGCCCAGCACCGCCACCACACAACTCTGACTGGCCTCGGCGACGCGCGCAGCCCCCGCCAGGGGCGGACAGATCTTCCCCGCCCATCAGGCCGGGGAGGGGTGGGGGACCCGCTCACACAGGAACCGGCCACGGAAACTGACCTACGCGGTCACCCGGGCTCCCGGGGTGCGGAGCCACGGCGATGAAACGGCCGGCACCGGCTCTGGCTACCACTACCGGAGACTTGCGGCCCTGCGGAAGGACGGTCTGCGGGGTCCCGGCGCCGGGAACTGGGCGGAGCGCGAGGCGGCCAGGCAGGGCTCCGCGAGGTAGCGCGGGTCCGCGAGATGGCGCCGCCCCTCCGAGCCACTCGCCCCACGAGCGCGCGCTAGCGCGCGCTCCAATTATTTACGCCGGGCCCGTGCGGCACGTGACCGGCGCGCGGGCCTCCAGGCGTACGCTAGGCGCCCCCTGGGCCCCGCCTCCGCCCGGCACGCCCCGCCCCGCCCCGACCCCGCCCGCTCCCTTCCAGCTTGGACCCCAGGCGCGGGTTCCAGGCTTCGCCAACATCTGTCAGAAGGGCTGAAGCATGGTGCTCCTGCCACCACACCCCGACTCGGAAGAAGTGTACCTGACACTTAGGCCCTGTGGCAGGGAGAGGAAGCCCGCCAGGCCGAAGCACATGATTCGGTTTAATGCTCTGGAAATTTACATACATCACCAGCTGCCCATATTTTTTCTTTTCTGCTTTAGTTGCGATTTTACCCGTGGGGACTTAACTGGCCGTGTAAACTAGCTACACTCCTTCTTTTCACGTGTCAAAGGATGGTCTTAAAATGCCATTCAGGTGTAACTGTTATAAGATAGGGTACCAGTAAAGGATGCTTAAAGAGGATTTAGAAAAGTTCCTTCACCTCCTCCCCCATCAAATAATCTTTCAGAGAGAGCAATTCTTCAGACTAGCTGCACAACAGGTCTAACCAGAGGACATAATTACACAGTGTACAACATGAAGTATCATTGCAACTTTAAAAATATTATGCATAACTAAAAAAGACGAAATTATGAGCATATGAAAATTTTTTGAGTTTTGTATTTTCCAATGTGTTTAATGAACTTTTTGTAATGAAAAATAAATAGGTATCATTTCTAAGGAACCGTAGCTTTTCTGTCAATTCAATTTTGGAAACACGTATTGAGAACCTATTACAGGACAGTTGGTCATTGTGCTCAATTTTAATAGTCACATATGGCTAGCAGCTACCCTATTGGTCAGTGCTGTTCTAGAACAATAAAGAAACTACTGTATTTCCCTCAATCATGTCAAACTCTCTTTTGAGAGAGAACCTCTCAAAACCTCCAGAAACAGTTAATAAATATTTTCTCCAAACTCTTTTCTGAGCTTATGAGAAGGTAGATATTTTACTTTTGCAGATAGAGCACGTTAAAGTAACTATGTCATCCCTATCTATAGGGATTCTATAGGAATAGAAATGGGGGCTCTAGATGTATGGAGAGGGACTTTGGGAGTAACTAAACCTTTGCCTTGCCATTCCCATGATTGCCGGACCCGGAAAATTAATCAGTTCTTCAGACCATGATGCACTCCAGAATTGCCCATTGCCTGGTGCAGAGTAGGTCCACCTGGTATTCGTTTGTTTGCTTGATTTAATAAACTTAGGACCCTACAGCTTTCTACCACTGTTCTCCTCCCTGCATCTCAATTCCCTGCAGCTTATGATACCTGATGTTTGTGTCTCTGCAGTTTTATCTTAAGCCCGAAAAGCACCAGAATGCCCTTTATGCATTGTATGTTTTAAAAACACTCCCCTGGTGCCAGTGTGACTTTGAAGTGCTGTAGGAGCATACTAAAGGCTTGTTAAATCTTATTAAAGGGAGGATTTTATAGACTGAGACTTTGGGGAGGGCTTTGGGTAATTACTGCCTGGAATGCTGAAAAGTAGGTCAGATGTCATCAGGCAAATCCAGATAAATTGTTGAGTTGGGGGAAATGAACCATCCCCTATACCTACATATTAAGCACTTTGTAGTTATTAACTCCTGGCCATAAATGCTATGAGGTCATTGGAGGTTTTTCTCTCTTAAAAGCTGACTGTCTAAAAAAAATTTTTTGTCATTTGTGCCATCACACCCAGGTAAAATAAGTGAGCTGGCATACTTTCAGATATTAAATTATTTTTAGCTAGACTTAATTCTGTGCCTGTCCCCCTTAAGCAACTGAATGTCTACCAATGATTGATTGTGCTGGGTCCCCACCCAAAAAGCTCAGAAAGTTCTCTTTTCTGAAAAGTTCCCTGGTTGCAAGCAACTAAGTACTGACATTGGCTAACTGAAGCAAATAGGGAATTGATTGCAGTATCAAAGAAAGACCTGAAAAATCTGGCCTGGATTTCCAGGGATTAGAGCAGGAGAAGCTAGTCTATAGCTTTTCCATGGAATAAGAATAAGTTCTGATTATTTTTATTTTCCTATACTATCCTCAGAAGAGGCAAAATTAAGAAAGAGAGGGAGAGACTGACTTCGGGCTCATAGGGCAGGGCACCTTGGCTGACAATCCCACAAGATTACCTTCCATAGGAGAAGTAGCTCCCCACCTACACACACACACACACACACACACACACATACACACAAGTCCTGGTGCAGTGCTAGGACCAGAAGAAGAGGCAATGGTTGATGGGCAGCCACCATCACAGATATGCCCATTCAATCTCTTTTTTGTTTTTCCATCAAGCCCTTCTCCTTCATAGCTTTTCCCATAAGGCTCCTTGGGCAAATAGTTCCAGCTCCACTTTTAGCTCTTAGCTCTACTCACCGTGAATACACCCCGCTTTTTCATCCAGTGAGCCTGACAATTACACTAGCCCTTCTTAGAAATCTCAGAGAGTCTGCCCCACCCACAGCCCTGTTTTGAGAACTTTCTTACACAACCTGCTAATCTTGGCTCAGCGGAAGGCGCAGGGTCAGGGCCTTCCTGAATGGTACCTTTCTAGCAGGCTTACCAAAGATCTGGTAGATTATCTCTGCCCAACAGAAAAGCTCTCTACTGAGTAGCATTAAGCCATCTGGAATTTTCTCTGGGTCTATCTGACTGTGAAGTATACAAAGTACAGTCTTTAGCCAGGGTAGATGCAGAAAGACACAGAGTTCAGTGAAGACAGAGAACAAACCAACCATGGGATAGCAAGAAGGAGAGTAGAAAAATGATTAGAAGTAGAAGCAAAAGTGGAGAGAGAATGAGAGAGACCCCAGAGTGTGGGAACCCAGGAGTAGGCAGCCAAGGGTGAAGATCCCTGGTGAGAGGGGACTAAGTGGTGGCTGCCTTCCTTTCTTCATCAAGCTTTCAGAGCAACACAGATGTTTCTGCTTTTAACTTTTTATTTTGTTGCAACAAACCCTTCTCTTTACCTGATGAAACCTGAGCATCACTCTGTCCCTTGAACCCAGAAAGAGCCTCATATGTCACCACTACCCCCTTTCGTGCATTCTTCTCTCTTGTTCTTAATCTCTAACAAACAACCCTGTCAATGCAGCCTTTCTTTTCAATAGCCACATCTTCTTTTAGGGTCTCTACTGCCCCCTAATCTTCTGAGCATTCTAAAACCCATCTCCTTTCCAGAATCTCACTAACCTACCTCCACTATCGCCAGACCACTGAGTCGCCTTTCAGTAACTGCTACATACAGGTCAAAGGCCCCACTCTTTGAGTTATCGTAGCATGAAGTATTGGTTCATTTACTAAAGTCA